>VOMN01078081.1:0-60973 GCA_014899125.1 Orchestia grillus | reverse complement strand
TCATATTGGCGTGCTGTGGACAGGTGTACGAGCGTCTGGACGTGCGCACGGAGCCGTGCGGCGAGAGCTTCTACCAGAGCAGGATGGAGGCCCTCGTCAAGGAGCTGGACGAGAGAGGGCTGCTCAGCCTCGAGGACGGCAGGAAGGTGGGTGCTGCCTCCTTCTTTTCTATCAACTTCAGTACAGGAGAATTAAACTTTATAGAAAGCTCTTACCTGATTCCAAGACTGCTGGCTTAGAGCGCAAGAATGCATTGATTTGGTAAGTATTATGTGTGTTCATTTATGAAAACCGGCAGTAAGGAAGCTATTAGTGTGAAAGGTCGTCATAATTTGATATGTTTCCGAGCTACATATAAGAAAGTATATATATGGGGCTTTTTCTCAGTAGATTTAGAATAAAAATAACAGCGCAAACAACGAGCTGTAGCCATACTTCGTGATACCTAAGGGAAATACAACAATATGCACTCCTGGTTCTCTGTTTATCAGAAGTGGCACATGTAGTGACCTTTTGAATGCAATGCAATTTTTTAAGAAGCGCTCATTCTATTTGGGAAAACATGGTGAAAGTTTGTTTTCGAATAGGTTACTGTTCTGTTCTCTTCTTTGGGCTAGTTCCAAATTATTTTTTAAGGATTAAGTTACGAGAACGTGTTTATGTATTTCTTCTGTTCACCTTCTCTTCCGAAGGTATATTTATTGATTTTATATCTCTCGCGGTTAACGTTTGAGAGATAAGATTCCTTCTTATCTCGATGACACTCCTCCATCATGAACGCCATCCTTCTTCCGTGAATATTTCTTCTTAATGAGATGAGTTCAGATTATACTTTCACAAATTATTGTGCGGTGTAAAGCTCCAACAGCTCTGGAAATACTCACGAATGCCAAGTGTAAATTTAACCACAGTTAGTTGCAATTGTTCAGAATTTTTTGCGTTAGTTATATTCATACGAGGACAAAATATCTTTGAAATTTTTCGTTCATCAGGGGCAGAGGATAAGCATTAGGGTTAGGTTTGTCTATCGTATGCTATAGACTTGGCGATCCCAAGGACGGGGGGCGCTGTTAGGTTACCTCAACCATAGATAGGCCTTCGGGACTTCTATCTTTTGTGCTCACTGAGTATCTTTCCAATTTCATGCCTTCTTCACTTATTTTTCTTTTCCTCTTTAACTATCTTTAATTATCACCTGTGCATAGATTTCTCATTTTTTGAAGTCCCTACTAGATGGTCCCCTCTTTAGCCTTTTTTTTATCACATTTGATGTGGATAACGATCTTTAAACTAACTAATAATCAAATCTAATTTAAACATTTCAAGTGGTTGCGATGAAGTGAAGTTAATAGTTTCCTAGGGATTACACTGTAATAGAAGGTGCTACTAACGTAACTTAAGCTGACAGAATTCACTCTTAATTTGCTTGATGAAGTGCTCCTGTAGTCAGACTGATCGGAAGCTTCGCATTATATACACACTGCTAGACATACGAGTACATTACATACTGACTAAGGGTGATGTAATACACGTACACGCATATTGGGTGAAGCAAGTTACTTATAGAAGTGGATAAACCGAGCCTGAGCTGCTGTGGTCCTTATTTTCTGCTGTTATGGTCCTTATTTTCTGCTGTTATGGTCCTTATTTGCTGCTGCTGTGGTCCTTATTTGCTGCTGCTGTGGTCCTTATTTGCTGCTGCTGTTTAGGTGATGTACGCGGAAGGCTGCAGCGTGCCCCTGACGGTCGTGAAGAGCGACGGTGGCTTCACGTACGACACCTCAGACATGGCGTGCATCAAGTACCGCACGCACGAGCTGGGGGCTGATTGGCTAGTCTACGTCACTGACGCTGGTCAACAGCAGCACTTCAAGGTGAGAGCAACATATTTAAATAGCATATCCCTTCTACCGCAGTTTCTCTCTTGCAAGTTTTCTCATCTTATTTGCAGATTCCTCCAATAAGCTTTTGAGTTGTAACTTGCTGTACACATTTTGACCGGTTGTATGTTAGCTTGAAGTTTTCTGTAGCATTGCTAATGCTTCTTGGTTTCTCCTTCTCCTTGTGTGCCTGGCGGCCTCTGTTCTGTAAGATAGCGTCCACTTTCACGTGATCAGATCAAAGCTGTTGCAGTATAGTAACGTTTTCATTATATGCGAGGGTTGTTACATTGCGTAGTTAGGTGTTGAGTTTGGTGAAACTTTAGCAGCAGGTCAACATGAATTCTCGCACATTTTCATAAATTTTCGCTCACAGGTCTATGGTTTACGGGAATGGTGGTTAATTCAACAAAAGCGCTTGAGTAATCGGTGGTGGCTGCTCTTGAGTTATGGGGGTGAAACATTGCCTTATTTTGTCTTGCTATTCTTAAAACCATTTCAGTATTCATCGTTATTTACTCGCTTCCAAGTCGCGTGTCTTGCTACTATGTACCTATTCTCGGTTTTCATCTTATTTTTTAACACTCCATATTCCCATTTTACTGTCACTTCTTTCAATTTCGCTTTCTTTGTACTTCTTACTGTCAAAATTGGTCGCGTGTTTTTCATTTTGTGAAGTTGCAAGCATCATGTGTAGCCGCGCTTCCTTTCACTGGCTGTCTTTGCTCGGCAGAGCTTCCTGGCGTGCGCCCAGCGTGCCGGCATCTACAGCCCCGCGTCTGTGCGCGTGGACCACGTCACCTTCGGGGTCGTGCTGGGGGAGGACAAAAAGAAGTTCAAGACCAGATCAGGTGTGTCCATGTGTCCTCCTCACCGTGCTTCATTTTATGACGGCAGCTGTGTTGCGTTATGAAACTCGGGCAATGATTCGTGTCTTTACATGAATGATAATGGTCAAGATTAACGAGTTTGCTCTTACCATCGGTCCGGTTAGTCTCGTATCAAGATCTCTTTAGTGTCGTGGTCTAGGTTATTTATTTTGTTGTTGGTGCGATGAATTGCGTAAAGTAAGTCATAATATTGGAGCTTAATGAGCCTGCTCCTAGTGTCTGTGATTGTCAGGTCGCCTTGTAGGACTTGGGGTTCTCGCAAGATGTTGCGAGCTACCCTTGTTGAGGTTACCACTTTGTAGAGTCTGCTTTATGCCTAGGTATGAGACCTTAACTTCTCTTTATTTATTTACTCAATCGCTTTAGGGGAAAACCGTCGCAACAGACTGTTTGCTTGTCTTAATTTCTGTTTGTTTAATTTATTTTACCGACTTTTTAAAATTCTAGCGCTGCCTTTTTTGCCAGCTGCACTGAGGTGTGTCTACCGAAACTTTAAATTCTAGCACCCTCGTCGTTACCTTGGAATTTTAACCACGTTTTACCTACGTGGTTGCATTCATACTGTTAAAGTGAAAGTCAAATGCTAAATATATTGACAAAAGAATCCTGATACATTTCTTTTTCAACTTCACTGACTGACGTATGTATTTCGAACTGACGTTATTCTATTCTAAATTTAACATCATTATCAAATGGTGTTCGCATTTTCGTGTGTAGAAGGCCTTTTTTGGGTGCGTGTTGACTGATGATACTGTGCAGGAGACACGGTGAGGCTCGTGGAGCTGCTGGAGGAGGGGCTGAGCCGCGCGGAGGCCGTGCTCAGGGAGAAGGGGCGGCACGAGGCGCTGTCGCCTCAGGAGTTCGAGAGAGCCAAGTGTGCCGTGGCCTACGGCTGCATCAAGTACTCGGATCTGTGTCACGACAGGTCAGTGGGTCTCCCCGTCTTCAACTTATTTTCCTAAATGGGTACGAGTGCAAGGACAGCTCATTGAAATGTCTGTGTGCTGTGTTGTTTAATGCTCGAGTGCAAATTTTATGCTTCTCTATTTTTCTTCCGGGGAAGGTTTTTTAATACTGGTGGCTGAATTTCGTTGAAACTCTCCCTGACACCTTCCTGCGAATCGATCACCGTTAGTGAACGTAGTTGAAAAACTTCGCATGTCACTCTTACCCAGAGTTGAGTGACTGCATCAGCTATGGCTGTCATAGCTCTCTAATCTGAAATGACAGAAATGATGTCTCATAGAAGCCAACATGTAAAATCTCCCTTGCTTGTTATTTTCCAATTCTGTTGTGATGGATAACAGTGCTAAGTGTATTGTCCTTTTGACTGCATCGTGTTACGGTCTCAACCAAGGACCAGCTGAGGAAAATTGTCAGATGCGGACCGTGGGCCTCTCCCCCAGTATAGATGCACTCTGTTATAGAGGCGCCGCGCGCTTTATTGTCCATCTCGCGTACAGATTTGGTGAGCAGTTTCAAGTGATGTCTGTTGCTTGTTTTTATTCTCACTAATGCATTCCAGTTTTTAAAGCATCTCATATGCTATATTTGTAACATTTTATTTTCATCTGTACTCGAAGGAATCAGTCAGTATATGTGTTGTATGGGTGTATGACTAAGTGGCACATAGTCATGACAAATTTGACGTATATTTCCCTTCATTTTCTTACTTGAAGGTTGAGTTTACGTGTTATTAATTTACACTGTTTAGTTAGTGTATTTATTTCTGTAAATGAAAATAAAGGTTTTACTTTTTTACTTTACTATTTCATCCAAGTTGTTCAATGCATTGATTTGGTCACAGCTGTATGTTGGTGTGCATGCTCTGAATCATTATCCTAGTATAGAATGTGGAATTAATTAATGCTACAATTTAAATCGTAAAGCTCGTAGTAGATGTAATTTTTTTTAAATTAAAAGTAGTAAAAGCCCCTTGTTGAATTAAATTTTGATAGTAAATGCTATTAAAGTACGAAATGATGTTACTATTTATCCTAGTCATTGAAGAAAACTAGATTCGTTGAAGATATTGGATTCAGTGATCTAAAGTTCACCTGTCTACCAAACTTGCTCCTCACATGGAGCAGACACTGAGGACAAGTGTGACCACTGTCACAAGGGCTGTAGCACGACTGCCGGCCTGACTGCGGCCTCGCGTCCCGTTAGGCAGGACTGCCCCCCCGTGATAGCGGCAGTCTTGACATACTCTAAACACTGCAGTCATGCACTGGTATCATCTCTAATAAAATGATGATAACGGCACCAATAAATTATAAGAGAAGATCCAAAAAACATGCCCTAATAACTGTGGTGAGGCACCCGTAAAGGCAGCGATAACATGCAGTATCTGTGTCATCCTCGAGCAGGACCCGTGACTACGTGTTCTCATTCGATCGCATGCTGGACTTCAAGGGCAACACGGCAGCGTACCTTCTGTATGCCCTCACCCGCATCTGCTCCATTTCCAGGACGGGTAGGTCTGCGAGTTGCCCTGCAGTGTCGTTAAGCCCAGTCTAACCTTGTAACCTTGAGCCCAGTTTAACCCCTTTTATCGGACTCCGTCGACGATCAACTATCTTGCTGTGATGTCTGCGCTGGGCAGCCAAAATGATAGATTATTATAGATGCCCGATAAAGAGGTAGACTGATTATACCGGCTTGAAATTTAACCAGTCAGTGGTCACTGTCGGCGTATATGGACGCCGTGGATGTTGCGTTCACACGGTCTCTGCTAATTTCACAGACCGTTTGAATGCACCTCTGGCCACATAGGCAGTGACCGTTACCAGATTTCAGCTAGAATTGACCTAAAACGCTAATCATTTCCAGTAGAACAGTCTGTGAAAATGTGTGATTCCAAGTTTCTTTGTTATTTTTGAAGAAATCCTATCAATATTCCATTTCCTATTCTCTCGACTACCTGCTGATGAATAGAAGTAGTACTTGAATTAAGTCTGCCGTGGACAAGTTTGCTTCTGTCAAGAGTGATATCTCAGAAACCATTCTAGGTTATCTAGGTGTGCGATTTGGAGGAATGTGAAATGGAAGTTACTGTCCTGCGTTATATCTTGAGGACCTGGCGCTACTGGGAATTCATACGTCCGAAGTTCTTCACTTTCTTTGTTCGAGCTGTTTATGGGGAGGCTTTTTTTGTGTTTTACGTGAAACTGTAAAAAAAAATTTCCCAAAAATGTCCAAGCGCACTTAGTGCTTAACGCTCATCCGTAATTACGAATTTAAAAGTCTCGTTTTCTGGTGTAATCCCTAATATGCTTAATTTTTTGTCAGTCATATCATCCGTGCAAGAATCGGCTACCATTTTGATATGAGGGAAGAGGATTTGTATCTTTCTATTAAGTACGCAAATAGTGTCACCTCTCTGTGTTGTGGGGGCTCGGTCGACCCCTCTCTGAGGTCTAGGTTCATTGTTTACAGCTACGTGCAGGGATTAATTAAATACGTTTAGGGCAATTTCAGGCGGGCGAGGGAAAAGGTCGTTAAGATTTCGTAGGGATTTATTTATGACAGCGAGAGTTATGGTTTAACGATACAAGCTAGGCCTGCAAGCGCTGAACTCGTGACAGAGAGTTAAGTTGTAAGGGTTGCAGGTCTGGAAAGTAAGGGGGACAGGCTACGGGAGACCCAGGTTAGATTGAGACCGAGGTTTCAATGAATTAATTGTTAGCAGCTGCTCTAGCTGCGAGTTTTACAAGCTAAAGAAATCGAACTGGTTACTACCCGGATAAGTTTATTGTAATTACCTCATCAGAAAATGCTGACATATGATTCCTCTACGTACGGTCACAACAATAGGTTAGACACCCCAAGACAGACTCAGCCAAGACCGTGAACCCTCTTGAGGAATATAAAATATTCCATCGATTCACAGAATAATATCAATTTTTGTTATATATTCATTGCTATTCTGAATGAAAAGTTCCTTTCTCTGTACAACATTTTGGAATACAACAGAACTGAATGTGACAGCAGCAAAGAGCCAAGGGGCCCATTCTTGAGATTTTACCAGAGACTCATGCCGCGTGACTCGAATCACTCACCGCTACTCCAATTTTTAATCTAACATGACGAGTCCATACACCCGCTGTGCAGCTGGAGTGAGCCAGGAGGCGCTGGTGGCGGAGGCCCGGCAGCGGCCGCTGGAGCTGGCGCACGAGAAGGAGTGGAAGCTGGCGCGTACGCTGCTCAAGCTACCCGACATTATCGTCAGGCTCACTGCCGACCTCTACCTCCATCCCCTCTGCGAGTTCCTCTACGAGGTTAGAAACGAACTTGTGTCTCGAGCTACTCACTTTCTTGCTCTTGGAAATTTGTTATAATGTTAGGTTGTTGTACTTGCTGTCCAAATGAATTCGTTTTCGTGCAGTTTTTTGTCTAGGATTATATTTGCTGTGTTTTCATGTGTCATATCAAAAGATTTTTTGTCAACATTCTTGTATGTACATTCAATGAACAGTAATTTATTCCATAAATTTGACTATTTCAACATGGCATTGGTTGCTCGAGTTACTTTGGTTTTACATATTGACAGATATTTTCCACTATTACAAGTCTTAACTGTGTTTTTTATGTATCATTTTGGCGTACTGTGCAGCTATCGACGGTGTTCTCCGAGTTCTATGACAACTGCTACTGCGTCGAGAAGGATGGTAGCGGCACCATCGTGAAGGTGCACACGAACAGGCTGCTGTTGTGTGAAGCCACGGCCACCGTCTTCAAGCAAAGCTTCGCCCTGCTCGGCATCACTACCCTCGACAGAATGTAGTTTTCGAGACGCGCTTCGTGAGGTAGCCATCTTTTTCAGTTGGAGTTGAGTCATGGGAGTAAATTGTTTCAATTACGAGCTTCACGTCAGACTCCGGATGGCTGTTGGAAAATTTCAAGCTGAGAATGTCACAGAGTTTCTAGTGTGCTCCCTATTTAAATATTCCAATCACTGTACCGTTTTGAAGCCTAGAGTATGTGGCAGCATGGGCTTAATGCAGCCGCTTTTTATGACCGTGCTTGTGTCGCTGGTCTCTTCTGTGCATCTTCTCGTTAAAATCAATGTTATTGAAATCATAGCGAGTATAAAGCATTTGTAAGTGAATGTTGGCTGTAACCTCTCCGTATTACTTACTTGAACATGAAATTGGTCTTCATCTTTCCTCAAATTTCTGACGTACTTCGAGTCCTTGGTGTGAAGTAATCTGCGGATTCCAACTTAAAATACCAACTGTTATGAGAGCGAAGTCTGTGTGCACAAAGCTTGTAAGCGCCGTCACGCTGCCAGGGCTCGTTTGCCCTCCGTATTACATTCGTTTCTGTGTGTTAAGATTTCTGTTTTATTTTTATATACGTTTTTGAATCCACAGCCTACTGAAGTGCTATTAAATACTTGATTTATGCTGATTTTATAGAACCTTATTACTTAGAAGTCCTCATTTACTTTATTGAATTGAGCGTTGCAGTCAAGATATTAGAATATTGCCGTCTAAATTCCATTAGTTTCGTATGGGCTCCTTCATGGTCAACTAATTGAATAAAGAGATTGCCACGAAGATGTATTCTGTTTTTCTTTGACCTTTCTTACCTTGAAAATTTGGTGACCAAACAATATTTTTTCTTTTTACAGGTGTGCTTTTATTTCTTACAGTTTTTACTTGATTTAATTAAAGCAGTGGATACATGGGGAATTACCCATCTAATGCTTCCACTTCAGTGAAAAGAATTAAGTAGAGACTTAATCGCATGAATATTGCGCATTGAAATTATTTCTACCATTTATCACGGAGGATAATCTGGTGGCTCTTGTGAACTCAGATTAGCTGTCTCGTAAGCCTTAATATTCTTTTTTTTTACTTCTCTCTTTCTCTTGTTACGGTTTTCTTTCTTGTTCAACCGATCTTTGTACTTCGATGCTTTACTTGTCTTCTTCATTTATAAACTTTTTTGAAGTTTATGGCTTCAGAAAACATGGTGTAGTGGCGAACGTGATGGCCTCACAGCCGAAAGGACAAGGGTTCGAGCCTCGGCTCATGTGGGTGGGGCTTTTTCACGTGACCACGGAGTACTTCCCTTGGAAAAGGAAGTTTAAACCACTCATTCCTCACATCCCCCACCACACCAGTAGTTGTAAGGCATTTAAAACCCAACGGTAAAACGTGTTGGAATAAATAAAGGTTCTGACATGTTGTCTACCTCCGCTGCAATTCTAGCGCGAACACATGCTTACCCTGATATGTAGAATAGCAACGATTATTTTATTTCTGGTCTTCCTCTCTTGGTAGTTCTCGGACTTTCGGTATTCTATGAACTAAAGAACGATTGGTAATGTTCTCATAATTTCTTTGATGCCCGAGATACTGGTCACAATATTTAGTTTGACATTTAATAATGAAATAATCATATCTTACTACATATGTATGTCGATCCCATTCTGAATAAAAAAATAAGATGAAAATTGTTATCAAGCTGCAAATTTTTCTAAAACAGACGATTTATCATTGAGATAAAAGGGTTCGCACGAGGTGAAACGTGATTAGAAAGCAAAACAAATCTTGCTTCTGTTCATCGTATTTGGACACTAACCCTAGATAAGTAAATTTAACGGGGGCTCGAAAACTGCTTGAAATACATTCGGAGAACATCTGAACTCACAAACTGTCTTGGGTATTTATAAAGACATTTTTTAGAACAATTTTTCTTCCTTGTGTCCAATCATAAGGAAGTAATTTTTTTGACACTCACATGAGCGCTCATTCCACTATGGGGCAGTCATCCAAGCAAGTGCACCACAGCCGCGGATGTTCAACCCATCCAGTGTTCGCCTAGCTCTTGGTCTGTGCTGCCCAAAACTAGAGGCGGAAATGCTACATTGCTTCATGTATGTACGCGGCCATGACACCATAAACGGAGAGGACGAGGTCATATCGATGATCATACGTGATGTACATGCGAGTAGCGGCTTATTCCCATTTGGTAAACATATGAATAGAATTAAAAAACAGTAAATACATAGGCGTACGGAGAGTAATAGTAAAAATGTTTAACTTCCTTCTCATTCTGCAAAATTCATAAACTCATGTGCGTTTCAGAAATCTTTCTTCTTGAGCATCTGGATTCTCTTGAATCAGAGTAGGTCTCACGTGTTATTTAAGTATTAAACGTAAATGATATTTTGGAAATTAGACTTATTTACTAACTGAACTAAAGAGTGCCGTAGATCTCCTTTTCTATCCGATACTATACGTCCAATGCCAGTCGTCTGCCAAGCCAAACAAAGCATAAAATGACCTGCTACCTAATTGACAACGCCCAACGCCATGACGGTCATGCCGCCCATCAGCAGCTTGTGCGTCTCGTCGAGCACCGCTTTTTAACTGTGCAAAAATAAATGCGCTGCTGGATAGTGTTCATTCCGGGGAAGAAATTACTTTAATTGTATTTTGAAGTTAATTTCGTTAATAATTTTGAAGTTAATCTCGTAAAAATCTGTTTTGACCATGATGTAGGTGAAAAGTGATGAGTTTAAATACGGCATATTCCGGTGTGGAGGAGACGGAGTGAGTTGAAATCAGCCAAAAGAGTAACACCGAGAAATTAATCGCAAATGAGAACTCAGATTTGATTACCATTAAGTCACAGGCCAGTTTCAGTAGGATGTAATTGCGTGAGATTGGCTTACAATGAACATGAGGGTTGAAAATTTGGAGGCACATGCTCATCTTTCACAACATCAATGAAGGGTTTTTTCAAATGAATAAATTTGGCTACATCCTTTTTGAGTTTTCAGCATTCGGATTATGAACGCTCACGCTCAAAAGATGCAAACGCTCAGATTTGTTGCTGAATGTTTTCTGAAGCCAAGCAATGCGACCATCGTGGTTTTTTAAGGCGCCTCATGTCGAGCTTCAGTTCAATAATTTTAGTTCTTAAACACAGGAACAAGAGTATATCATTCTTAAGGATTCCTGTCCCTAATCATGTCAGCTCAATATTTCAGTGAGCGTTTTGAATGACATTTTCGAACCTCACGCATGTTGTCAATGCTTATTGCTTATTTACCTTCGACGCATAAAGCAATAGCAGGTGTTCATGTAACTTATCTTCTACATGGGACAGTATTCTCCGACTACAAAAAAATTACTGGGAACACGTTTTTTCAATCTAATCTCTAGAATTAATAACCAAATTTTTACGTATAAATAAAATTATTCATTAAAAATTAACCCTTTATACCCTTTGTCCGAATGTGTTTATCAGCAGATGGAGAACATAGTACCAGACTGTTTTTAATGTGGTACGATAAACAGCACTTGCTCGGGCGATTCAACATTAGAATGCTTTTTCGAATTTTGAATATCGTTCAGATTTCACAGATTCTCGCTAAAAATTATTGGATTATTGACAAATATATCTGTAGAAATGATGTACGTTCCCAATTCGAGATAATGGAATTAATGAATTGCATAATTGCTCCTAGATACAAGTTTCTCTTAGTATTATACTGTGAGTAAACTCACAAAAGTTCATTCACAATTTCTACAATTGGTTTAATATCCACCAATGTTTTAGAAATTTTCCGTTTGCTTGGGTGCTCTTGTCTCGTAAAAATGATGACTACATTTCAACTTAAAATAGTGTAAAATTTTGGTTTTACTTGAGCATATATTTTATCATTTATGGCTTCTGAAACAACAAATGTAGGGATACTGAAAGTTTTCTAGCAGTTGTTCACTATGTTGACTAAATTTTCTGGGTACAAGCATGAAGTAATTGCGATGTAAATGAGCCGAAGAACCTCAACCCTACTTTTTGAGCTCAGTGTGGAGCCGCATCGGCAGGATAAATGAAAATCTTGGACAATGCTTCAGCTTTGCTCAAGGAAATCATTAAAATGCAAATAGGCAAAGGGTACGGAATAAGTACTTTAAACAGTGAACACTACGTACATCTGTACTCTTGCTTGAGAGGCCAGTGTGGTCACTCCTAAGTGAGTCCGCCGTCTGAAGCATCTTCCATTTTTGGGCTCCGTCCAACGTGGAAGCAAGGCCGACTCCAATTAGTACTACTCAAACAATCGAAGAAGGTGATGAGGATCTAATTCCCTGTACACATTCATTGGATGTTACCGAGTGATTACAGTGCAATGCCCGTCCCATCTAGACACCTACACTAGCAGTCGATGAAACTTAAGCCTCAGACAAATTTATCGACATGCTCGTTAACAAGTAGAACAATGGCCACTCTTAGTCTGCATCTATCAAGCGTGACATACTGCCTGCCTGAACTTCCTTTCAGTACTTGTGATATTCCTACGAGCTTTATGAATGATGTGAGCCCCGTCTCCCTCGCTTGCGGCTGATCCTACTCGGCGTCTTTAACGTTTTTGCATTATGTATGAGGTGTGAGCAAAATCGTGGCCAGTGTGTAACTATTATGCATGCCACTTTAATTACATTGTCAACAGAGAATACACAACACATATCTCGTGGCTTTGTGATCGTGTTAGTTAAATCTTCAAAGAAGGCGAGCCGACTCGAGTCATACGTTGCGAATGGTGTGGTCGTGAACATTCGGCCATGCTTCACTCTCGACTTCATGCTAACGAACAGGAGTGAAGGCTCAGGCATGCCAACAGTGAGAACAACGAGCACTTCTGACACAGGCACACGCATATTTTCAGCCGAACTCCACACCCTTATTAATGAGTTAATCTGATTATTTTCCTCGTTTTGTACTCCACGCAAACGATTTTGTTGAGCACAATTTCAGTTTTTGTAATAAGATTAATCGTTGCAATTGAGAGATCAAAGATCAAATCAGTGCTCATTTATCGGAGGTAGACTTTTTGATGGATGGCCACAGAGAGCGTCTACTGAAGACTAGAATTAGTTCATCGCCAAGTTTGACTTCTGCAGAGGTCATGCATGTCGATGATGAACGGATGCGCTCCAGGAGGCTGCCATATTTTGGAGTCAGGCGCCACCACGGTTACCTATAAACCTTGTACTAATAAGAATTATTATGCTGACGAGTATCCAAGCTGGTGGTCGAAGGCTTTATATTTTAAGGGCTTGGTCACGAGCAGCAAAGGTTGAAGAGTGAAGACTTTCTTGTTTATGTTTCTCGAAAAGATCGACGCAAGCTTTCAGAACCTGGCACAGCTGATGATGTTTTAAATAGTTTCAATAAGCAAAAGGAAAGTCGAAGATCAGAATATTCTGACACTTATGCTCACAAGGTAAAACTTTTACGTAAGGAAACTTGTTAATTTTTATTCTAAGCATAAAATCATCAATTCTTTTCCCGCCTTTAGACCTAAAACGAAACGTGACTTCCGACGCAAAGACTTCTGATTCAAATTTTTTCATTAATTACAATTCCTACGTTGATATTCTCCAAGAAGTATCATAAGTTATTTTCGCCAGATCAAAGCCTCTTCAATTCAACAGAATTGAGCATCGCGCGCTGTCTCCGTCACAGCTTGTGGAGGCAGAAGTGAAGTACCTCATTGATGGACACCAACAAATCAGTAATCGAGGTTACGACGGGAAATTTGTTACGAATTAAAATGTGCAACTCAAGGCGTCGACGTGAACCTGGACAGAAATCCATGAGTTCTCTACGAATGCGCTTGAGGCAAATCGTATCCAAAGTGACAAGATCAGAGTACGTTACGGAATCTCATAAAAGATGAGAAGTACTGGTTTATTTGTATTGATTCCGCGATCATTGCATACGAATTATATCTCCGAGCAACGAAGACATGATTTACGCCAGCGTGGATGAACAAAGTTCCTTTCTTATACTGGGTTGAACGAAATCTTATTGGGTGATGGCAGGCAAAAACGTTCGTTAGACGCCACTTAATCGAGTCTTGATTGAGATTAAGCTCGGTGAATGCTAAATTCTGAGAAAACGGTCGTTGAAGTCCGTTTTACACATTAATACAGTAGCGTCAAGGCATACGAAGTGCAAACTTTTTTACCCTTAGACATTTGCGTCGCACGACGGTACTACGGAATGAAAGGTTTCCTCACATCCAGTCTGATATAGTGACAGTAAAGACGCACTAGACTTCAAAGCCGTTTGACTACGGCGTTTCTGGAAAACTCTGTGGTGGGCACAGGCCTTGAATACGGCGTTTAATGAGCGGTAAGGCTCCGTTTGAGTAACTGGCCTCCATACTGACAAAACTCAAAAAAACTAGGAAACTGAATGCGTACGTACTGATATGCATGAAGGACAGTCAAATATACATTGCATATACCTGAGCTCATGTTAAGTCCTCCCTTGCGGTTTTCATTGCCCTGCAATCCGAGATGATATAACTAGATATCTAACTATGTAAGTGTTTTAAAAGGAAATTTAAGATGTACAAACAATAATTCTTCAGATAGATGCGATGCTTACAGCTTACGACATATCTATCTTCAGCTCATTTAACTTTATCGTCCCATACTGAAAAAACATACTATGAATCTACGAAAATATGTTGTTCCTGTTTGACAGGAAAAGCAGGAATACAAAATTTTTGAAAACACTATCGCCGTAAAAAATTGATTCAAATAGTTTATACCCGAATGTGGATATAGTTTTCTGGGTACAACGAAGCTGATGTTGAATTTGTTGCAAATATTGTAAGACAACCTATAACCTTGTTCCCTACTTTTGAAAAAATAAATGTTTTCGCTGGAACATATTTGCGAAACTTTCGATCCTCTTGTTATTTTTTCATCGCATAGGAAATGGAGACATGCGTTCTCTCAGATTCATCGTATAACTTCCGTACACCTGCTAGTGTATTAACAAAAAACTGATACTGTTTTAACTAATCGAGCTAAGCTGCTAGAATTTCTTACTTCCTAAATTGCGACTACTGAAAAAATTCTGAAGCAGATGTCTCGTTTGTAAATATTTCATTTAATTCTGAAGGCCAGCGCTTGCTGCTGGCTCTGTTGTCACTGAATATTATTCCGGAGATCAAATATTTGACCTCGCAATTTTGCCTCGCAAAATGAGGAAAATTTTTGCTGGGATTTGGCTTGAGTTGAGAAAATAACAATAGCATGCAGAGAGAGAGATGTCGTAATTGGCGGACGTATTTGTTTACAATTACCGCTATTGACCTGATAGGGGAGCTCCTATTTTTATGATAAAATAATCGGAAGATTTTTTGCGTTCAGACGACGCTGGTCGGTCGGAACGGAGCGAGCGCGAGCCCGGCAGTGGAGCAGGATTCTGGAAATTCCAGGAGTTTTTTTTTCATTCTCATGACAGCGGGAATTGGGGCTAAAAGAAATTATACAGCGGAAATACAATGGGCGGAATTCGGAGAAGATTTTCCCAGTCAAAACAGTTTTGGAACAGGATGTGTGCTAGTTTTATATTTATAATATATGTAGTTCGTAATTAAAGGATGAAGAATTCAACGTGGAGGCTAGAACTGAATAATTACACTTTTTTTCTGCCGATGATTTTTACGCTCAATATAATTCCATAGAGTCACAGTTTCGTACTCAATAATATAATATAGAAAAGAAATGTGGAATTGGAGAGTAAAATTTAAATTGATATCATGGTTATTTTTTGGCTTCGTTCGCGGTACCGTAGAATAAGTTTTTTGACTCTTTAATGACCAACTCCATTTCGTGATAAGATTGCTTTTCACTTACAACGAGAAAGTATATGCAGCCTTATGCATATCTGAAATAAGACAGGATTTAGCATTTTACAAAACCCTAAAATCATCCTGATGAAACGGGATAGTTCCGTTCACTTAGCGGCTCCAGGGGCGCCCCCTATTGCGCTGCGACTCAGTGAGCTCGTCCTGGGCGCGACGATCGAGGAGCCTGGAATCGAGCGACTTATTCGGGCCTTCAGGTTTGTAACGACGGTTTAATTATCCATGCAAACAATCTCGAGAAATTTATATGTTTAACTTGTAACTAATGTGCGCTTGAGGGAATAAATTGATAGTAATAGTTTTAAATTATTTCACGTACAAATATCAGACCCGACATGGCGGAAGCCATCCTCCATTCTAAAAAAATCGAGTTTTTGTCATTCAGAGGAAAATTTCTCAAGTGAGAGAAATAAAGTTATTCCAAAAGTTTTGAATGAATGTGCGATGAGCCCATTACTATAAGTGTAAGATACTTTCATTCATTTGGTTAAGCTTTTTTCCATAAAAAAGTTATAAAATTATAATGTTATAAAAGACATTATAAAATTAAATAAAATCAAGGGATTCATATCAAATCCCTAAAAAAATCTTATTTAGGCCCCTAGTATTGGGGGGATGAACCTTAGCAAATCCTGTGTAAATCACCTTAATTTTTTCAGTATCAATTCAAATACACTAAGCTTAAGAATAATCAAAAAAGGTTGAAACGATTATGACGAGCCACGTGCTATTTTTTATGACGGAACGCGTGTTATTTACTATGACGGAACACGTGCTATTTAGAATGACGGAACACGTCTTATTTATCATGACGAAGCACGTGCTATTTATGTATTATGACGGAACGCGTGTTATTTATTATGACGGAGCACGTGCTATTTGTAAATGAGGCGAGGGCAGTGGGATGTGTACTGCCAGAGAGCGATGAAGACGGTCAGCACTTTTGTTGATGCATCGGTGACGCATCATACTCTGTAACATCGGTCGGTTGATGCATCATACTCTATAACATCAGTCTCATTTATTTGATCTGCTATCCGGGAAGGACGAGTAATTCATTTTGGCTCAATTAATATCTCTCAAGTTTTGACTAGGGAATTGGCCAAATTTTCAATTTCGAGCGAGGAAGTGTGAAGAGAGTTCACTCGTCCTTCCTTGACCACTCCCGGTATAATGCCCCCTCCTCCGAAGGAACTCATTCATCTCGATATGAATACAAAAACCCCTGAACATCGCACGTGTTCGTCAGGAAGCTAGCCGAGTAAAGTGTTGACCCTTCACCGCCCAATGTACCGTATTTGGTACACTCAATATAAAATTAGCTCTGCGTATGGGATGTGTTTTTTTGGAACAAATATGCAAGCTCTCAACCGGAAGAACATGTCGTAGGTTTTTGCTTTGTAACTAATGAAGTCTAAATGCATCTTGAAGAGAAAATATACATAAAATATTAGTGAACCAGACAGTAATTTAGGTAGAAAAAGCTTAATTGAGGAGTTAGACCATGGAGTATTCCAGCGAGACTACAACTCACTCGCAATAAATCTTTGCTTGGTATCTGGAGGCGATAATCTACAGCTTAGTTAAAAATGCCTGTTGAATACATTCCTTCCACTGCTATGCAAATGTAAGCTTGATTAACAGGACTGTTACGTACGATAACCAAAAGTTACACATCGAGCAGCCTACTTAAATAATTATTACTTTTATAGGAAATTGTGAGGGATAATTACGCGAACAATTTTTTCGAAAATCATTAGATTTCTGTAGAGTAATTGCGAGTCTATTCTCTCGCCCAGTATCTATGTGTAATGGATTACTTCATCATTCATTCGCAAATTTTTGGATGAGAGAAAAACTACACTCACTTTGGACAATCTATAGTAAACATAAAAATCGCTCAACATAAGAAAGGAAAATTGAAGTAAATGTATGCTGGTACAAAATTTTTCTAGTATACAACTAATTTCATATACTGTACAAAATTTAAAAGTGTAAATTCATGCCCGAAAAGCCCTCCGTAACACTACTGAATCAAAAGATTGTTTTTTTCATACTCGCTGATGAGAAGAACTCATGTTTTTCTTCCATGATGCTAATTATGACGTTGATAACGGTTGTATGCGGCGTATCTCCAGTTTTTTTTCCGATACATTAGATTTAATATACAGGGTATAATTAAGCTCTTTATCATTATCGAAAAGCCAGTACAAATGATCTAGAAGAGCAATTACCTGAGCTAGCATTCTCGCAATTGAATCTCAGTGAGAAATGCTCGTCTGTTTCTGTGATCAAAGGAGCGTAATCATGAAGATTAGACGAGCGTAAATGTTCTAGCTCCATTCAAGTATGAACGCTCGGACTTACTATCTGAAATTGAGATGGTCAAATGAGCCCGCTGTCAACAAAATTTCAGACTTTGAAGGACTAATACTTGAAATTAATTTTCAACGATTGGAACAATTACTTCGAAAGAGCTGTCAACGAAATTCAATAGATCTGAACCATACGAGCTTACATAAATAAAGTACATTTTTCAGTTCCCTACTGACTAGAAGTATGTACCTTCTTACTTTGTGAACTTTTTTACTTATACAGTATGATTGAATACGGTTAGATAAAAACATCCTCAAATTAACTAAAACTAGATTAGTTCGATCTGCTTTCACGATTTCTAGTTGAGTTTGATGGTGTTTAAGTTACTCTAAGACAGAAATCACTTAATTGGTATAACGTATTCAATTATGATTCTCTTATTGAACTTTATATAGCTCAATTGGAAATTGGCACATAACTGTACACAACTATCTTTAAAATGCTATGCTAATTTTAAGTCTGCTATTTCAGGCACAAAATAATTTTATCTATCCAATCCGTAAAATTACTATAAACTTTGAGTGTTAAGAAGCTTGAAATATTTTCAAAGGAACTCGAATAAATTTTCCCCAGATTTCTGTGGAGTAACACTTTTTTGCAATTTGCATCGAGTGTGACAAACTTCGTTTCAATTTTCAGATATCAAATTCGTGCGACCAGCATGAGGTTGGTGCTTCACCCAACCTTGAACTTGTGATCGTATGGAAATAAGTCTCGACTGCTGGACTTGAGGCTGAAGAGAACAGTTGCCTGTGTGTTCCAGAGGAGATGACACTATCATCAGGGAATTAGCTTTTATGTAAAAGAGGCGCTTACGACCTCCGTTACAGCTAATTATGTCGTTCGCTTTGATTTGGTGCTTGTTTTCCTAGCATAATTATAGGTGAGTTAATTAAGCGTCGTCCGACGCGATAACACGAGTCGCGCTTATCAGAACTTTCGGGGATTCTATTAAAACTACAAATTATGAATGACTGCTCCGCTATTCGTGTTTTTCATCTGCCTACCGAACCATTCAGTTGTTTATGATGATAGATTTGTAGGAGAATGTTTTTGTGGAAGCCCCATTGGGAAGAATTAACAAATGACCAAGGTAATCTGGGTCCCATTAAGTTGACTGCCGATCGACGGGAGTCCGAACGTACGGCCCAGAAACCTGAATTTTGTGGTCCGAGTCTTGCTCTCGCCCACATTGTTTTCTGTGCTCCCAGGACCTCGAGCGAGTAACTTACGTGCTTAACGGGTCTCTTTGCTGCCCCTGACTGATATACTTCTTACATTAAATTGAATCTGGAGCTCTCTGAATTCCTTGTTTTTCTACCCAAAACAAGTGAGCGGCGACGAGCCTTGGATAATTCTCCAACTCATATATTGAATCTTTCTCTCTCTGTTCCTTTTTTGGGCAAGCTTAGCAGCTGGAAGTCGGTGATAAATATGTGACGTACATAATATTTTCTTCATTTATAGCATTAACTCAGAATTGCTACTTTGCAGTCTGCAAGATCATTACGATTTAATGGCGTAACATGAAAATCACTTTATGGATCCATGAAAATAAAAAACGAAATTTAATATGGGAATAAACGGTGAAAGTATAGAAAAACCAGATCGTCTACATGAAGCGCAAGAACAATCAAGTTGATCGTTCTGCAATTTTAAACGATAAATACTAGTTTCGATCAATTAAGAGAAAATAATCAATGCTCGTTTAAGAATATGATATAGAAAATAATAAATGTTCACGTGCATACACCATTGTCGAAATTTACGCATTCATGCTGTGTGGAACTGCAAAGTTTTACTGATTTTTTAAAGATTGCGTTAGCAAATTCACTTCATTTTTTGCTCAGTGAAATGAGTGAAAAGAGAATAAAAATAATACAGGTACACAGAGTAAGCTATCGAAATCTTTTGACCTTTGAATTCGTTCTGCTCGATCAGAAATACTTTTACAAGTATTTAGCCATGGACCGACTTGGTGCACTGCTTAATGGTTACATACTAAGCGAACGCAACTAAACAGGATGGTCAAAGAAAAGTAACAGAAATTCAATTAATTATAGCCTTTAATTTGGAACATTTCTTAATAACTCGGCACGGCGTGTCCATAACACTAGATTTATTTTTTTAATCACCCTGTACACATTGTTACTTGGCCTGAATCAAATTAAAAAAGCTTTGCTTGCACATTTGCTTGAGAAAGATTGTGTGCATTGTCTTGTATCCGAGATCAAGTGCATGTGCTGGTCTGTGCTCAGGTAGTACACAGTCTTTGGCCGGAGAGTGACTTCAACGCTCACCTCGGAGTGATCTGAGAGCGTGGCATGGATTAATGATTAAGAGTGATTGTGGCATGAGTTCTTAATCATTTTTACTAAGTAGGTAAAACATCGGTAAATTTCGGTCATTATTTCTTAATCGATAATTAGGGTTATTCTTTATCTGAATT
The DNA here is from genome assembly GCA_014899125.1 of Orchestia grillus. Classification (NCBI taxonomy): domain Eukaryota; kingdom Metazoa; phylum Arthropoda; class Malacostraca; order Amphipoda; family Talitridae; genus Orchestia; species Orchestia grillus. The sequence continues at coordinate 40,687 of VOMN01078081.1, read as the reverse complement.
AACTAATTTCGTGTACTAATTTTAGTGTAATGACTGTGAAGAAGTAGAACCAGAATTGATGAATCAGAGGCAAACGTAGAAACGAAGCTAGTGAATTCTCTTCCTTATCACCTGGCAAAATTTCAAAATTTTGTCGTAATAGAAATGAAGAAAACAAAGATTTTGGGGGTCCATTATATCGTCTTCAAATTTAAACTGTTACAACTGATATCGGAACATCCCAGATATCAATGAACGACTCGTGAATTCCTATCACGAAATTATTTATTTTAAACACACCAATAATATGCAAAGCGAATGAAAATAAATATCCCATACTGTGTAACCATTGGATACCCATTCACCCATCATAACTCGTGAACTTCACTCCGCGTAAGAACTAAACTCTTGTAGTAGCAACAGTTACGGGTCTCAACTGAATTTCTACCTGTGTGATTTTATTAAGCGGTCACAGGCACAGATACATAAAATTATATTAAAAATCGTCAAAATTAATGAACGTAGCGTATCAGTACTTATATAAAGGGATTCTGAATTATTATTATGCTTAAGAAACTTTAGCCATGAACAAAACAATAAGTGGCTGGCAAAATTGGAGATCAACTTCATTTAAGTGAAATTCATTTAAAAGAAGTGTTCAAGTATGATGATTAGGCGCACTAGTTTGTACCGTACTAGAGTTACGTGAGTGTATGACACGAGAGATTTCTTGAATATTTTTATTCATGAGACAGTGTATAAATAGTGTTCAAATCGTTTTTAAACATTCTTTCAAAAAGCGCATTAGGCATGGACTGTATTTCTAACACGAGTATGGTATCATGAGACGTTAACAGTTCTTAGCAGTAATTTGAATTGCTTGAAATACACTGTTCTTCAAACAACGTATCAGATGTTGTGTAAACAAACTAGCTGTTCTTCGAACAACATATTAGATGTTGCATACTTGTTTTCGAGCTGTATACACAATACCGTCCCCAAACCCAAAGAGCTCGAAACGTTACGATGTGTTCTCCAGAAACTCCGATTAATCAAACGGTTCTTTACGAGAATATTTCTGTGTCATGGACCCCCATCTTGAATCTATCACACTCTCATTTACGAGAGCGCATCATCGACAATGTTAACGAGCTAAAGACAACGGTGAAATTATCTGGAAATCGATGCGTGCAATGAGAGACTGATGCCAAAAGTGTCTCGCAAGCAGCGGTGACCATTGGTTGGAATAAATGAACGAATAGAAAATGGAATTAAAAATTGTGTTTTTATGAAAAAACAAATTTTTCCATTTTAGAAATACCTCTTCTTCAATTTTTGCTGTTTTGATTCAGCTCTATTTAAGCAAATGAAGTTAGTGATTACGCTTTTAAAAAACCGCTCGCGCAATGAGCAAAAAAACTAATCTTACTTTTACATTACAGTTTCTAAACTATTATTATGATTTAAAAAAATTTAATTAGTAAAAGTAGATAATTTACGCTGTAAAATGAGACTAATTCAAGTATCTACGATCAATACTTAATGAGTAATAAATATGTGAAAATCCCAACACTTTCTTGTGAAACACCCTGTATAGTTATTGCTTTTGTTACTTAGTTTTATGATATTTAATGCCATATAGATTTGTACAATGATTACTAAATATTTAATAATTATTCAATTGCTTGATTATTAGTTAGTTTAGAGTTCCCTATCCATATGCAATGTGATACAAAGAGAGTAAGGAGAAAAAGGGACTATTTAGTATAGACTAGAAAACGCTCAGTCTATGCACAGGTGTGTTCCCATGCCGGATTCCCTACGCATAGAAACAGCAATTTAAGAAGGAAGAGGAAGAAAAGAGAAGGATGAGACAGCGAAAAAGGGATGAAAATCAAAACAAGCAAAGTGGGTACAAAAGGTAGAAGTCCTGAATGCTTGTCTATAACTGAGGTAACCTAACGGTGCTCCCCTGGGGTCACCAGCCCCACAGCATAGGATAGACAAACCTAACTAACCTAACCCTACTGCTTATCCTATGTCCCCGAGGGGAAAATGTTTTACGATCAATCGTATGTGGTAACACCTATTTTCTACACCCTGTACTTAGTTCAAGTGTTTTAGGAATTTATTGAAGTTAGATGTAGAACTCGGTGTTATGGGCTGTAAAGCATACGCAGCGCTTTGTATGTAGAATTCAAATATGTCAGCACCCAATACATACGAGTGAATATTTTAAATTTACAGAAGTGGTTTATTTGACTTTTTGGACATCTTGATTACGCAAGTGTTAAAAAGCTAATTTGAACTTTAAGATTGCGTATATTACAAGACCAATAATGAAGAGAATACTCTCCCTTTCATTAACCTTAACTCATAATTGTATAAACGTTTCTACGCAGGAGCTCCTACACTTGATGCTGGACAGAATTATGATCACAGCCAAGACTATCTGAGAGAAGCGGTCCTCCTTATTGGATAAAGATAAGTAAAAGGAGATAAATTTTACCTCCTTAGTTAAAATGTAATCCAAATTCATGTACACATACATAAGTGCTCGACGCTCGATAAATTTATATAGCTAATCAAGTTTCGTTTTGTAGATGAAACAGTTTTAACAATGAACCCTTCGGTGATCTTCTTAACAGAAGTGAAGCATAATGCTCATGAAATGAAATTCATTTTTCTCTATTTCTGATAGTCAAAAATTCAGACCTCCAATGCTGTATTTTGTTATTAAGTAAAATTCTTCTCAAAAGCAAAGTTCTTCCTCGAAATATCCCATCTTTTTTGTTCACAAGGAACCGTGGAACTTATGAGGACTGATTTCCAAAAAAATCAGCCCACGGGATACGACCGGCTTGGTGTGGGTGCGAACACAAACCATCGAGCTGGAAGTAACCGAAGAGCTCGAGAGCTCGCCAGGTGCGACTCCTGGATACGCTCGTCACAATCAAAGAGTTCATCGCCGCCGTTGAGCTGCAAGGGTCGCGGGGTATCGCCGCCGTCGCGATAACGTCTCCGCACAACGACGGGTGCCGTACAAGGCGGGTGGGAACCTCTTCAAACATCCACTTGGAGCCGCGTGGGTTGGTATTACTTCACCGACTGTTTGGTACCTTGGAGTCACGCAGTAAGTTTGCAATGAGAGACACTGTAAAGGCGGAACGAGAGGGTATAAGATTAAAAAAATGGATTTACTAAAACTCAACAGGTGAGTTCAGGTAATGTGTCGAAATCAACCATGTGAAAATTTCAATGTGAACTTCACGAGTCTGATAATCTACAGACCTACAGACATACATACATTGGAATAGATGCCACTGGAGTCAGCTTGGTCTTTCGAAATCAACCCAAGAAAATTTTCATTTATAATACAAGACGAGGGCTAAGTACGGTGGTGGTAATAAAAACGAACATTTATAAACTGATAAAAACCAGATGGATTGGAGAAAATGGGACGTACGATCCTCAGACTGGAAATGTAGGTATTTTTCTCGATCCTGATTGTACGGAAAGGAATGATCAGCAGTACATTGAAGAGCGTCTTACAGGTCATTGCACCATCCTACTGCACCTTTCTTGCAATTCAGTTGACTTAAAAAATAAGTAAGCTCAGAGGTTAATGTAAAATGTATAAAATCTTGTATAATGAATAGGAAAGCACAGCTGTGCATGGGAGTTGTTCCTTCGTATTACTAATAACGTTTATTAATTCCAACACGTTTTACAGTTGGGTTTTCAGTGCCTTACAACTGCTGGCGTGGTGAGGGATGTGAGGAATATGTGGTTAAGCTTCCTTTTCCGAGGGAAGTACTCCCGGGTTTCGTGAAATTCAGTGCCTGAGGCGTGTTGGATTTATAAAGGTTCTTTCTCGTTGATATCTGGCTAGTACACCGGTGTATCGCCGTTGGTGATTGTAGGAAATATTTGATGGTTTAGTTTCATATTTTTAGCCAATATGAAGAGCAAAAATTTATTTCCCTGTAAAACATGCATACTTAGCTTGAAACTCCCTTACAACGAATACAAGAGTGAAAACTTTGGGTAGTAAGTTTTCATTCATGAGCTATGAAGGGGAAAAAGGCGTTGTTACTTTCAGCTCGACTTTTTTAGTTTTCAAAAAAGCAGGGGCCGCTCATAAAATTACGGGTTCTCTTCACAAATATAAGACTCCTGCTGCGTCTCCCTCACGTTCAGTTAAATAAGATACAAAAAAAAGCTGTTGCTAGTATCGAGACACTTAAGCAAAGATAGATTATTATTGATGATTTCTGTGCATGGACGTGTTAGACAATGAACAGGATATTAGTCAAAAATTAGATGGGAATGAATAAGTTTAAAATTGCTATACATAGTAATGAATTGAGAAGCCATTTCTGTGAATTTAAAAATTTTCCGTCACCTGAAAATGAAGTACCAAATCAATAGAAAAGCTCGGAGAGACTCACGTCTCTCTCTGGAGAAACGACGGAAAAAACAGCGCCTCGCTCATCAAGTTCCAGTGCGTCTCAGAATCAGCAAAATGTGTCACTGTTCAGGTCGGTCTGGGGATTAATTAGACTCCGTTTACACAGGACATTTAGCTACATAATCGGACCCGTAGTGCCGTGATGGTGAGGTGATGTTATCAGGACTAGTAGCTGGTGGACTTCGCGCTGCCTCTTTTGTGCGTGATGCAGGTGTTGCGAACTGACCTGTGGTGTTATTTTATCACTATCTAGCTTGTGTTTAACTATGCAGATGTACCTAATCCGTATTTCATAACTATTTTTGACTATTTTTATAGGCCTACTCCGCATTTCATAACTATATATCTGGTGTTTAAGCACACCGATGCACCTAATCAGTAATTCGTAATTATCTAGCTCATATTGAACAATACCGCAGTACCTAATGCTATTGAATGACAATGTGTTTTATGTTGAGCTCGACCAATGTACCTGATCACTATTTCATAATTAATACCATGTGTAACAATAATTATGCCTTTTATCACTACTTTAAAGGCATGTATCTCATATTTAACTATAAAGATATACCTTTTCACCATAATTTGTAACTAATGCTCGTGTTCTACGTTCATCCATACATACGTTCCGCATCGATATATTGTAATTAAGTACCTAATGTTTAACTACAACTATGTAGCTATACTTCACTTGTTTAATTTATGCCGCAGGACGTGCTATATGATTCATTTAATGACGAAGGGTTCTGTGAGTATAAACATGAATCGAATTATGTATTTAGTTTCCTTCTTTTAACGGAATTTAAAAAGTAATTCATGCAGGAACTTGAAGATATAAATACGAAGGATTAGTTGTTTAAGATGAACTCCTTGAACTAGCGAAATTTTTTTATGAAGGTTAATATATGCCGTAACAAGCGGTATAAATTCAGACTTTTTGATGGAATTTGCGGAATTTTGCAGCTCAAGAAATTTAACTCCAAGGCTACATACCACCAGCATTAGGGTTCACATTGCCTCACGGTGTGCCAACTTGCAATACCTTACTTCACATTGCATGCACAACGTTGCGCTGCATCATCCCACTTAGCACATTCACTACATCGCACAGCGCTTCACATTGCACAACATTACATCGCTCTCTATTTTAATATCACAATTCAGGTCATTCTTGCATTAAATATAGGTCACTTCCCTCATTTACAAGCCCAGACGATAACACAACCCATCCACTATTCTCACTTCTGCACGACGTCGCATCCTTTTTTATGCGGTTTTCATAGGATGAAGAGACGCAATTTCTGACGTATGCTGGCTCTCTGATGTAGTAAAATCCTAAAAGCTACTCCTCAAAAATTTCCCGTGGGAGTAGTATTAACGTAACTATTATTATTAAAATAGTATCTAGTTTCGTGTGAAGTAATACAGCATCAATTCCACGTGTGAATCCTTGCTGCCTTTTACATTAATGTAGCGGTCCACGCAGTTCAAAAGTGTTCAACTGTATTTACACATCTCCACAGCTGTCAGGACAAACAGAGTGATTCGTGTTTCCAGAGTTAGCAAATATGAATCATGAATATATTTTAACTACCAACTGATAGTCTGAATACTCAGTGAGAACTGCTATGTATCGGAAGCAATTGTTCAAAAGCAGTCCAGTCAGACGATACCGCACTGTACGGAGCGGCTCTTGTGAGCCATGCAGTCATCAAACAGTTGGTAGCTTTAAACGAAGCAAGTCAAGGTGCTCGAAATAAAGCGTAACTAAGTTAAGACATGTTGGCGTTTACGGTTTTGTGTCCTTTCTATAGCCGAGTATAGTCTACAAGCTTTGAATGCGAATAGGCCGGAAAACTACAAAAAGTACATCCAGTATACATACATACGCGTTTTTCACCAATTTTTGAATCTATAACAACGTGATATTTGCCAATCTGTTTTCAATTCCTTTGCTATACTTTTGGAAGGAACCTTCAATTTTCTTCACTGATAAGGTATGCGTGGTTTTCCACTGAAGTAAACTCAGCCGTTCAGAGACCCTATGTTATCGGGATGTGATATCTTGATTCGTGTCGTAATTTCAACTCAGAGCTAAAAGCACGCGCCCAAAAAGGTAAGTCAAGATACCTTAGTATGATTTTTTCATTGATAGGCAATTACCTCTATGGCTTAATTGCATATTTATTTCTTTAAGTTAAATTTCTAGGTATTGTTAATTATCATTCAACATATATGGTTTATTTGAACTTTTCACTTTAAATTGGGTGGCAAACAAAAATGCCAAGAAATAAAATATTTCTCAACTAAACTTTTATCTTATCATGAAAAACTAAATTGCTAATCCTAAAGTAATTCTGATAACATTGATTTACTTCACTGGAACTTTTAATAATTTCGAGGCGATAGTTTCTTTGTGTCGATTAACTACTTTTTGATCACAGATGGGATCAGGAACAATGTATTTTAGCGTGCTTGTAAAATCTGCGCTTCTTTAACTTGGCTCCGAGAATCCCATTTAATTAGTAGAAACAAGAGCACTGCCCCCTTTCAGAGAGTTTATCCTAACCCAAACCCATTGTGGGGACCGAACTGCTGCTGATTCTGACCTGTTTTGCAGGAAAAACTCTCTTAAATACACAGTGAAAGTCTACCACAGTAGCTGTGCAATACTTTTCTTTTCCAGAAGCTAGCTGATTTTACTGCACACCGACCGTGCTTGTGAGCACAGCCAAAGAACAAGCCTCGTCCTCTTCAACAAAAGCAACCCACAGTCTGAGTGAGAGAGTCTAACATGGGAAACAATAGAGAGTCGGGAGTAATTGTCAGAAGGTTGTATTTGGACAGCATTTTGTAGGAGTGAGAGGGGCTTCTCTGGGCGCGTTACAGCTCCTTGTACGATGGTATCTTGGACGACACGGCCTGCGCCTGTCCGGCCGGACAACTCCAGCATTTATGGTCGTACCTGCCAGCTTCCGAACTGATAACGAAACTGCTAGTGTCTGCAACTGGTGGTGGCGCTACTATAGGGAAGATGGTGGTCATTGTGATGATTGTGGTCGCCTCACTAGAGGAATTGGTCGCTGATGATAGCAATAGTTGAGAGAGAGGGTGGTGCTAGCGGCAATGATAGTGGTGATGGTCATGATTGTGATAACCGTTGTACAGATGAGTGAATTACCAGATGAGTGAGTGGTGATAGTAGTTGATGATGGGGGTGAGGTGAGGATGAGGAATATCCCACACTCAACAAAATTCTAATGTTTCAAAGGCCTAACACGCAGACTTCGAATATTTGGGGCTTTTACCCGGCGCTCATTGCCTACCTAGTATAAATCAAAGAAAGTCATATGACAATATGAAATAAGGAACTGAATAGCTCTGAGGAAACTTGAAACAAAATTTTTTCAGCCAGGCACACGAGATGGTGCTGTCAGTTGTCAGACATGAAGTTATTCTATATAAAAATTAAAAAAAAACAGTTACCATGCTCAAATAAATCTAAAAAAAAGAAACTTAGGCAATAACAATTCACCTGATCCAATCATTTTGAACAAATCTGTACCGGATCAATCAGGTTGAAAATCTTTTTAACATTAGCTTCATTTTGAACAAATAAGTTTCTGAGGCGAAGACGATTAAAAATAAATGCGAGATGTAACTGAGTACGGTGGGAGGACTTTTGCTCTTGAGTTATAAAGTATCTGGTAATTATAGCAGGAGCTGCAGTCGGAGGAATTTCGTCTGACATCTCCTATGCAGCTGCGAGTCACCACAAAAAGTCACACATGGAACACTTTGGGTTAGTTAGGCCTGAGGTGTTAGATTGAACTAGGTTCTCTTCGGAGTTTGGAACAGATTTTCTGTTCATGCCACTAAGATGGTCAGCGCCATTAACATACTGACCTGAGAATTGGACGCTCGATCAATTCTAGAGTACATCGATAACATTGTTAAAGCGATCGATTGCGGTCTCAAAACTATGAGGTAGGAATTTTCTCCTGCCCATTTCTTTACGTCATTAAAAGATCAATTTTCCTAATAACGCTTTTCATTTTTTAGCTTTCATTTATCGTTGACTGGGAAAAATATGTTTTGTGCAGACAATGTTGCGAGAAGCACGAAATATGTTAACGTACAACCATGACAGAACCATTAATGGGATGAATTGATGTATCGTACCGAATGGAAAAAAGAGAAACCTTGCATCAAACGGGGCATAATGTTGACGTATGTAAGTTGGTAATGGTTACTAGGCAACAATGAAAGTCAGGAAATATGTGATGATGGACCAAATTAGAAATAGGATTCATGGTCAAAATGAACTATAAAGTCTGTTAAATTCCTAAAAAATTGATTTTTTAAATTAGGCAGTGAAGTTGAGCTAAATACATACAAGGGCTTGAACTTGAACTTGATAGCGAGGGCTGACGGCAGTTGGGAACGTTATTACTGGCTATAAATTCCCCCTACTGAACAGACCTCATTGCACTGGGGACTCCCCTTGTCTTACTGCCTGTAAAACTAAGTAACGAGAATAATGAAAATTTCCATGGCATCTAAGCAAGGTATTGTTGTCTGCACTGGCTGCTGATCATGTACGTCTGTCTGTTGCACCAAACAGGTATGTGAGGTAAGTTTTCGCTCATCACGTGACTGGCAGGCCTATGAGACGATCCCTTCGCTCGCACTCAAAGCTCCTTGTACTCATCACCACAAAAGTTTAGGCCTTGATTTTAATTCAATAAAGATTTATCGAAGGTAAAAATGGATGCTCATGTTGTACTAGTAGAATAAAAATAAATTTACTGCAAATATTGCTTCATCGCTTGGAAGAGTTCACAAATAACTCAAAAGGGTTCCGACAGCGTATTTTGCTGGAAATTTCATGTATGGTGAAAAGGAAACGAAGCGACGCGTATGCACGAGTACTACTGAAGAGCAGCCCATTGCTCTACTTGAATACCTTATTTAAATTGAATTAGACTTGAAACGAGGAAATTGAATACCTTATTAATTAATTAGCGGCAACATTTGTGCAATGCGTTCAGTACTTTGCGTTCAGTGTTTAATTTATTGGTTGAATGAAGTTGATCTGTGTAGAACTTTTTATACAAACTCAATTCGAGTCACGTTGATGCACTGCAACACCACTCTAGAGCTTCAACCAAAACGTCCGCGTTCACGCACCCTGTGGGAGCAGCCGCCGCTGCTCAGATGACATCCACTTTTCGAAAAAGAGCTCCAGCTCAGCCGGCCCCTGGCATCTCGCAATGCAGTCGTCGCTGTGCTCCGAAAACGCATATTGCAGAGCTTTCCTCTCGCTCGTCTCATCTGTGACGTAAAGACGCGTTACGATGGCTGGCACAGACCCAGCGTTTTGTCGGCATGGCACCGCCGCCGGGAGAGTGCCGCAGACGGATCTGAGGGATCGGCCCGATTAAGGAATCTCTCTGCTCGAGAGTCGCTTGTTAAAAGGCCAGCTCGTCGGCTAACAAGCTTCCAGGCTCGCCTAACAAGTCCTTGTTTACAGCCGTTGCCAGGGCAACGTAATGGGCTGGTGCACATGGGGCGACATAAAGTGCAGCCTGCAACATATGGAAGCTTGCTCGTTGTTGTAACAGAAGCAGTAGCATGTAGTGCCAACAGAGCGGAAAAGATGTCTGCAAGAGCGTCACAAACTGTGGCAGTAACCGCGGCAGCGGCCGCTGATGTGGCGTTGTTTGATAAACCCTAGACTTATAGAGGTCGCCCTACGATGGGCAACGTGTGCTACGAACCGTTCTAGCGTGTCAGTCACTTGACTGCTACAGCATCATCTCCTTCAACAGCATTCAGGGCGATATTCAGATGTAGCAGCTCAAAATGATGTCGGCAGTAACAGCAATAAATACAGCACGTGCGGTTCGACTATGCTTCCACAGCAAGAACACTCGTATACTCAATGCTCCAGTGTGATGCAATATACAGGAGTTGTCGCATCACCAACACAGCGGTTGCCATTACTTTGTGGGAGAGACCTTACTTGAAGCGCGTGCTGCTTCTGAAGGATTCACATCAGGGTCGAGAGTGTCGGAATGGCGAATATAGAAAATTTTAAGGAATTCTCTGACTATTTTTCATATTACGTGATAATTTTTACTCAAGTTTTGATGTATGTAAAATAGATGGCAAATTTGAATTAATTATATTAAACTTCTAATGAAAATAGCCTCTTTGATTTTTCTTGTATTAACTGGCGATCAGAGTACCATTTTCAGGAAAACATCCTAAAATGCTAAGGTCTATGTACCTAATACCTTTATTATGTCAATTTGCTTCAAACGAAATCGAATTTACCTCAAATGAAAATCAAAATGCAGAAAATCAGGTCTCATTTTTATAATATGAGGTTGCAAATTTACTTCATTTCTTGCAAATTTAATATTAGTTGGGGCAGATAAACTTGAAAACGGTGTGGTGTGCACGATATGTGTGAATATTTACGCGTTTGAAATTGGTCGATTCCTTATTCAAACTTCTCAACTTATATTATTTGTTTGGATCTAGAAAGAGAAATGAAATATTTGCTTATAGACCCTGAACAATGTCTAAAAGTAGACTAAATTTACGAATGCGTTCTCATCAAAAGCTGGTGCAAATAATGCTAATGAATGTTAAGTACATATCAATTGATATTTAGGCTCAATTTCAGCTCATTGAGTGTAAGCTAATTACGTAATTCAAAGGGAATTTCTTATTGAAATGCAAAATCGGATCCAAATGCTCTTTTGTCCAGGTAACCAAAACACGCCGGAGAGGGAGAGGGAGGATGGGGGGTTGTAGTTTGATTTGGCCAAGTGAGACTAAAATGAAAATATATGCCTGGTTTGTATCATTTATGTGTTGGGTCTTTCGGTTGCATTCGAAGAAATTTCATCAGGAGATCAAAACTGCATCACGTGAATTCGAAGCATTGAGAAATTATTTTTGGTATGTACATGCGTATAATAGGAGAAGTCCCTTTTAAGAAAATTCTTAAAGTTCTGTACCAACGAGATTAGTACTTTGCAACCTGGATGCAGGTACAAACCTCAGTCTACAGTTAAAAGATACGAGTCACATTTTTTGCATGTAGATGTAACCAACATATATTCCAGCTTTCGCTTGCCATTGTATTCGATGGTGCTTCTCGAATTCAACAATTACTCGAATTCGACAATGCGACAATGACTCAGGAGAAGAAAACTTATGCAAAGTTATAATCGACAAACCTTTCTTATGACTCTGCGTGACTGCTTTAGGAGATTCAGTGAAGATATTGCTCGATGGAGAACAAATAAAACTACGTGCTTTTCACATTGCTACCTCATCTGTTCCTGCCTTCAGGCCAATTTTTGCGTTTTCTGAAATTCGAACTGATCGTGAAATCTCTCTTTGCTCAATACGACAACTCGAAGTAGAGGTTACGTTAAATACTTATGAGATTTATGATACACTCATATAAGGAGGGGAGAGGGGAGGGGGTGGAATGACTTATGAGCAAAATTCTCCATTAACAGACCTATCACTACTCACTAATATTTCTGATATCGATTCTGTACGATATGACTCAGTCCAAAAACATCGATGATACTTGATGAATGAAAAAAGCATGCACAGCTACAGCCCGACGTATTATATACATATACATTGCTTCTGCAAAATCAAATACTGATTTTCGAGCGATAGTTAAGTGATTTGAGCGAGTGATACGGCCTTTATCGATGATCATCCAGCAGTAACACGCTTTTGAGGGTCACATTATGGGAAATTACATCGAACATGAACTTTATCGATGCAATGCAGAGCAAATGCCGCCGTCGCAAAGCCACTGAGCCGTTTGTCGATGACAAACCGGCAGCGACACACCACACCTTCTCTTCAATATTTTATCATGTCTTTTCAATTTTTTTCAATAGACTAATTCAGCCTGATATGCGATAGTCTAAAATACAAAACCTTTTCTCGACACATCTGCCTGTTATAAATATTTTTTATTACCAAGCTATGTAAGTACATGTTTACAGTTCAATTTTTCTGTTTTAGAAATTTCTTGTGATATCATTTCAAATGCTGTCTGTTTTTCAGTATTTTAATGAGCCCCTTTATTTCTTCGAATTCTTGCTCTCTCTGGTTGCTATCTAATGTAGAGTAAAGTTCCGATAAATAAGGATTAGTTAGTTCCCTGATGAAGAATAGGTTTCCGATATGAGATGTATTCTGTAAGTGCCTGCAATATTTTCTGAAAACCTGTCAAATGTTCCGAATTACCTGGATCTCACAGATGTAACTTCAGTTCACTTGTCTTCATCAATAAATCGCTTCCCTCCGTGACGCGCAATGGCTGATATTTTTCGCCAGGTACATCGTCGTAATAAAGGCTTTTTCATTCTCGCACCTGTATTAAGACTTGCATTTATTTCGTGTTTGTTCCTCTATAGAAATTTGCATTCGTCGAGTTGATTAGGAACAAGTCGTTATGTTATTTTGGATCTGTTAGTCATGCACAGACTCTCGCTCAAGTTGTTTTTCCATAACAGTTTTGTTCCGAAATCGTCAGATGTTGCTGAGCCCTCTTCCCCTCTCTCTCCCCCCCGCTTTTTCCCTTCTCTTTCTGTGTCTGCTCTAATTGGAATATCTGAAGAATTTACAGCCCAAAATATTCCTCCAATTCGTCGTTCAGAGCGAATCACTTTATACGGAATTGAAGCCGCTCGGTTTCTATGATCTGGATTTCAAATTCGAACAAATGCGAGTTAAACGTTAACGAGCTTCGTTATTTCGAGAGACGTTACAAGCATTGATGCATGAAAACACATTCGATGTACGAGCTATTCGAAACAAATAGATTTTTGAAGATTCACGTGTTAGTCAGAACGCAATCTTATTAGATGATGGAACGCTCCGATTCCTGCCTAGAAATATATAGCATCCGTAGACGCACTATTGTCTTCAGCAGAGTTTGGTATTGAAATTGCAATAATCACTTATTATTGGCTGTTAGTACTGTTAGTACCATTAAACGCTTTAATTTTGAAACAACTAATTTAATTTTTTGTTGATCTACTGGTGTGAAGTATAGCTGATAAACAGCTGTTATTTCAGTAGAAACAGCATGTTTAAAATGAGTACCCTCGTAAAGTGAGCCCTCTAATATAAGATTAGATCTGCTTTACCAGAGACTGTCGTTGGAAAATTAACTGGCCTTAAATGATGACATTAGCGTTGAGTAGCGTTATAATCTTGAGAGTCTTCCTTTTGAAACTTGTCTTAGTAATACTATAATTTTAGTCCATGACGCCACGAGAGTTTTACCGCAGTTTTGTTCCTTCGTCTGAATCCATTTCTGGTGTCATCTTATAGAGCGACTAAATGTAACTCAATTTCATTTCAAGAGAAAAACTTTCTTATCTCACATTAAAAAATTAATTCCTTTATGCTATGACGTTGTATTTTTATCAAATAAAAATGCAATGGGGATAAGTGTTTGGAGCTACTTGGCGTGAGGAATTTGGGCAGAATTGTTATATTTGCTTTAATTACAGATAAAAAAAAACGAGGCGTCACGATTGAGGTATAAAGCGGTCTAAAAAGTAATAAATTGTATTTATATACGCACAAAATCTGGATTTTTCACAAATTATCTTACAACATACGAAACCTTTGGATATTCGCTGTATAAGTTTATTTTTCCACAACCCATGAATGACAGATTCAAGTGGTTCATAATTATTACTTAATCGAATGTCCTTGATTTCAATGACTGAAATTCACGATGGGACGAGCAAACTGCCAGTTTATTTTAATTACACGAAGGTTATCTGCCGATTGCTGCTGAAGAATGTACACATGATTCTCCACATACACATAAAGCGCTAGATCGGCTCCAGCATAAAACCCCTCTGTGGTCTTATTTGCTTTGTATAATACGCTCTCTATTTGCGTCTTAGGATGCAATCTTTTCCGTGCTATTTGATGCTCGCTTCAGTATTTGATACTTCAGTTGATGCCGCCTTACGCGGGGACGTCTCGTGGGCGGCTGTTTGATGGAGTCGATCAGCTGCGGGGTACTCGTGCACTATTGACTACAGGGAAAAATAAAACTAGGAACAGTGAGTGATATATATATATATATATTACGACTGTATTCTTTATATTCAGACAATTAATTATTTATTAGCGTTTAAATTCTTTGGTATAGGCAGACGGTATACAGAAACTTAAACTTTAACACAAACTTACAACACCTAACTGGCATCGACGCCTTTCATGCACAAACACACTGAGAGTCTCTGAAATATCCCAATCTGTGATGCACTGAAAATAATATGCAAATTATTTTAACGAGGACGAGTTTGCTAAAATTAGCCTCGCAATCCCTCTGCCGCGGACTAGTTGGGTAGACTAACTTTAGAAATGGGTGAGTGCTGGGTGACAAATGAAATTGTGCCTAAGCTGATACGAAGGAACTTATACTTAGCGTTTAAATGAATGCCTAAATTACAGCGATGGCATCTGGTCGTGCCGTCATTGAGGTGTGCCCTAATTGAAAAAAAAGGATCAGGCCTCTCTGACCAATGAGATTATCCAAATTTGTCCCAATTCGGCTCAGGGTGGCCATTACTGTGGTATGTAAGTAGAGTGGATTTGTACCTGGATTTTAAGTTCCTCAATTTCTGTGTTGCATTGGGATTGAAATCCTAAAGCTGTTTCTCTTTGATGAATTTGTTATCTCTTTTAGATAAGTGAAGATATTAAATCGATGGAATGAAACAGATAAATATCTCACATGAAAAATGTTCAGGCTATCGAATAGCGGATAAATCTAAATAAATACATAAAAAGTATGATGAGCAAACGAGAAAACAATCAAATAAATCACGGCTTGTCAATCATTGCACACATACAAAACAGATAAAAAAAGCAAAATTACATGAAAATATTAAAAATAAACCGTCTGTCAAAAATGATAGTTGTTTAACATTTTACAGAGAAGATGTCCATCACAAGTAGCTGAGTACTCGTACGTACAGTTGGTTGAGACTTGCCCCTGTATGTGGTGGTAAGACGCTATGCCTGCGTTATTTTGTCACTTTTGTCATCCCACGGCCAGCTTATAACGTCTCAAGCTCGAGACCATTTCACAGTCTTAAATTAAATTCATAATTAAGAATTAAAGGAACATGAGCATGATTTCTTTATACAATTAGTTTAATTAATGAACTGCCTTTAAAGTCAAATTTTCAGTTTTTTATCTTCATTTTAAATCATACCAATTCATGAGTACTCAATCCATAAGTCCTTAGCTTGGTATCATTTTTCCATGATGACAGCTTCACCTACTGTATTCTGAGGTGATTTACCTATTTTTTCAGTTTCATGTTTTGTTTTCAGTCTCAAATCAACTCCTTGTGCCCTCTGATCAATTACCCTCTCTTAATGGCTGTTTTTCTACTCGCTTCATCTGTCTTACTGCACACTTTATCCGATAGCACCTTCGAATCCCTTATGCTCGTACTTCTATTTAATTATTCCATCTTCTCTCATCCTGTAACTGAGGTCGGTGCACTCTCTGATCACTCCCTCATGTGACTTTTTCGGTTAAATATTTCTCATCGATTGTGTGTTCCCTCATTTCTTGGTCAACACCATCGGATTGTATTGCGGAAAATACGGTTTTTCAACTTGTTTTAACCATTTCGCTATATTCCCCTCTCTCTCCAACGGAATCTTCTTATAAGACACTCTAAGTGTTATGTGGATTATTTTTCATAGCATTTCTGTCGCTGAGCCGTTAAGAAAATATTCACCGTGCTGTATTATCAAGCTGCGAGAAATAACTCGTTATAGCCTTCAATATTTATCCTCCATAATCAAACAAACACATTCTCCACAGTCACCTTAAATACAAAACATTTTAAAATTCTGGTCTTCATTTCCGTCTCACTTGGTGAATAAAAGGTAACAAACTTTTGTTCAGCTAGGTGTACAAAAACTACGTTTCCATAACATAGCGCTAGTTGAGCGGAGATCGCAAACTAGGCTAAAATACAGCTCACAGTCACGGTCATATTCTACCCTCGTGTATCGACTTTCAAAATTAATTTAAGACTCATAAACGAGACATATTTTACGCGTTTCAGTTCCATCAAGTTTGAAGTGGACCATTTCAATCATTCTCAAATTTTTAGATATCCCCTTACCTGAAATTGAGCCTGAGGAAATATCTCCCTATTTAATGAAAGAATCAAAGCTTATGGAACGAGAATAGGTGAATCAAGGTATTAAGCTACAGAAAATTCATTAAGTAATCTTTTCGACTTCCTTCATAAGCAACGTACCGAAAGAATGGCGAAAAAATGAAGACATATTCACGTGAGGACAGATTTACACTCAGCATAATTAAAAGTATTTTTTAAGTTTTATAAGTTAGATTCAACTAAAATATCCAAAAAAGGTTGATTTGAAGCGACCAATCCCATCAACACAACCATGTATGTAAATAATCCATTCTAATCTCGGATTATAATAATTGAACTCACCATATTTATTATATTATATATATTGGCTTGCATTATAAAATAATATCACTAACATTGAATAATGCGCATACCAATGAAAACACCCTGCATAAAAGGCGAAGAATTTCGACTCGCGATCTTCAGAGCCGAATATACCTTAGTGCAACGTCGTAATATGACGCACTGACTCTGACAAAACAAAATGTACCTAAATTAATTTATGTTTGACATGCACTCAAATGTAACCTTTTGAATAGAGAATCATACCACTATAAGCCTGACCGAGAGTAGTTGATTTTGGGAACCCCCTTGACAAAATAAATCGTTTTTTTTTCAAAAGTGTACAGTTAATATATCTCCAAACTTTGAAGAGAAACATATTTAATAAAATATTAGTTTTATTCTTTTCCTACAATAAATTATTGAGCGAGACATATTGTGATAAAGTTTCAATTTAGGCATGATTTCAAAAGACGCCTTCGCTACATTTGTTGTACAATATTGTCCCTCATAGACAAACTGTGAACAAGGAACATCTATTCCTTCATTCCAAATCGGGACGGCCCACCATTGCTCCAGCACACCCCACTCAGAGTCTCCCAACCTAACTTATGCCCGCACCTCATCTGAAAATTTAAAAATTTTTGTTAATGAGCTTCTGTTTCACGTTAACGTTGGGTATTTTCATTGTACTGTTGCAACAGACGAGAGAACATTGAAGATTTTGGAGGGAATAAAAACGAACGTTCTGCAGCGAACGAGAAACCACTTGAATCATGTGACGGGAATAGTGTCTGAGGTATAACTCAAAAGAAGGTCAGCAATTAGCAAAGCTCAGCTAATTAAAATATGCAAAAATTGCACGATCGTTGCATTTTAAATCGTTTCTTTATTTTACTACATCAAAGTATTTTCAGATTATTTACAACAGTTCAAAAACCTATGCAGGTGTTCCTTCCATTTGATACGAAATGTAGCAAATGAGAGTCTTATTCGAGTGAAATTAAATTTAGTCAATAGGTGTCTTTATTTATAAATTCATGTAGAAAAATGAGTGGAAAATCAAATCACTAGAAAGCAATTTTAGTACATCTACCACGATATAAATACAAATTTCTGCAGAATCAGAAGATTTCGTTTCAAATTCAAAGAACATTATTATGAATGCTTGTCAACCATGCCTCTCTAACACCGGGATTGCTGGAACATCCGTGGTGGCGGATGAATACAAGTATTGCAGTCCAATGTCGCCCGTCTTCATGTGTACTTACATACTTCCGACACGGTTTTTTCTATGGGGCGGTGTCAAGTATTCCAGTCGCTTTTTTCAGTTCGGCAATCGTTCAAAAGCAAAAACTCATTTTTAAAGCACGTTGTTAGGAGTATAAATTTTCTTGATGAGTGCCCAGCTCTGATTGGAACATCTTACACTTGATACTGAAATTTTTTTTTAAATTACAATAATTTGTTTCCTATTGCAAATCATGCACAGTGTAAAACATAAATCTTTCCGCGTTTGCACGATTTTTTATGAGCAATATTATGTTCATGAGGTTTGTGCAGTTCGTATATTTACAGTCCCTATTGCACTTTTTCTTGGACATCAGTTTATGATTTAATCGATCATCCATAAATTAGGAATTTTTAAGAAATTAAAAAATAGCTTTGAGCTCATTCAAGTTTGACAGAAAATAATTGTGAAACCATTCTCGACTTTCGGATGAGATCACAAAAAATCCATCATCGCGTATCCAACACACAGCATTTCGTGATGGAAGATGTGCGCAAGACTCGCCGGATGACCCTACACGTTTTCAAGACCGCATGAGGAGAAAGACGACTTTGGGCAGTGAATATCACTGGCTGCACATGTCCGAAAAAGACATGGTGGAGGAAGCCTCGTCCCCTGAGGACATAGAGTAACCTGAGATGTCCGTCAAGGGGCCTCCGAGGTTTTCAACAGACCGCAGCTCCCCCAGCAGCGATGAAGGGTCCTTTAGTTTATCGGAAACGTGGCGGTCGTGTTCTTGCTTCAAAATATTCCGCCTCCATTTTGCCCGTGCGTTCTGGAACCAAACCTGGAACGAGAGAGACGTCCGTACGTCAAGGCCGGCGCGCAGGGGACTAGTTTTGGTATCATGTGCTTTGTATCTTCAAAAAATTATTCTGATTTAAAAAATATTTAGAGAGAAAACCTAGGATCTCTACGCTAAGTTTTTTCTGTATGATGTAATATCTACAAAAAGGGTAGTGTAGAAGGATTTTGTACGTCAAAAGTTATTAAAATTACTATACGTTGGTAATCCGGGCAGTGCGCTCTTTAATGTACGAAAATTTCAGACTCAAATTGAAGCCAGTATTGTGCATGCAATTTACGTCTGGTTTTGTTGCGTCGATGTAATGCTAACTGGTATACGAGTATTACTGTTGCTTAAAAGAATCTTTTCTTTCTGTGTCTATAAATGACCTTTTATAGTAAACTTAGGTTATAAAATTCAGCGACCGAGGTATTGTGTTCAACCCTATTCTCTTAGCGAATTGAAAAACGTAAGAAAAATTATATCAAATAACACGAAAGATATGCGACATGAAATATTAAAATTTATGGATTGAGATTCTTTACGGACTTTCGTTTGCAAAAAAAATAAAACATTTTTAGTTTTAAACACTGACAGCATTTTAACCAAACTCGAGCACCCGTAAAACCTGTGCAATGAAAGTGTAAAACCTTTTAATGAATCATGATGTTTTCTTGATTGGAAATGTCCAACACTTGAGCAAAACAAGAGATTTTTCTATGCTAACGTACAAATATAAACCGTCTACCGAACTACAGCGCGTACGACCAAAGTGATCTGAAGACAAGCATTGCCTGCACGCCCAAAAAGCATGAGAGCAAAATGTGCGAAATAAAAATGTTTGAAAGACGAAAAGCGTCAGAGAGAGAGAGAGGAGGAAACGTACTGGAGGAAAAAGCGGGAATTAGACATATACTATCCGCAATGAGATCTCATTTCATTTGAATTGACTAGCGAATCAGTTCAGAGTTTTATTGAATTTTTTACGGGCTTATAAAAGCAGTAATATTATGTGCAACTTACCACTACAGGTTATGTACGAGTAGATATATTTTGATATGTAGTTCTTAGTACACAAATTTGAAGATATTCGCTAGGTAATATGAGTGGCATCATATATTTCTGACACAAATTTGTAGGTTGACTTCGGAAGAAAAATTACTCGAAATTTTTTCCATAATCTTCCATCAACAAGCTCGGACGTGACGACGTTGGACTGATGACAGCTGCAGCAGACTCAAAAGTGCTAGAGAAAAATAAGCATAACTTTCGCCGCCCAGTCGATCATCAACTTACTGGTGGCGATATCTGAGCTTAGGCTGCAAAAATCTTGCATAATTATAGATGTTCCAGTGGGAAATTTAGACCAGGAAGGAAACTAGTTCCACCTGATTTCTTACCTGTAAAACTCTCTTGGAAAGTCCCGTTTTTTGGGCGAGTTGTTTGAGATCCTTCGCGTCTGGGTTCTGGTTCAGCGAAAAGTAGGACTTCATGGTTCTGATTTGGTGGTGCTTGAAGGAGGTTCTCATCCTTTTGGTTCTATTGTGGCCCGGGGGAACCTGGTTCTGGTGATCGTAACGGAAAGAGTCCAATGAAAGTTCACCAGGAGGCCCAATCAGTTCTGGATAAAAAGAAGAAAAACTTTTTTTAGTGCGTCAGCTACTTACGAGTTCCGAAAACGATGGATCTGCAGAAATACATTTTTTAAAAGAAAGTGGCCATGGCAAACAGTGTGACAAAATGGCATTACCAAAGTATCTCAAAATTGTTTGCACACTTCCCACAGGGTCATAGAGTAACATGGCCACTGCATGAGGAGGTAGGTTTATACTTCTCTCGGCTGTGGTAAAAGCGAGTAGGCCTTGCGATGCTACATCATGAGAACTGAGAGACAAGTGAGCTGAGAAATGTTTCCTTTCGTATTTCAGCAGAAAGACATGAACGATTGGTTTAGAATGTAATTTCATGAAAACAGTCTTTTCTAAGAAATGTCGAAGGTTGATGAAAGTGTTGTTTATCGCTCAAATGTTTTTTAAATATCTTCCAAACTGGTCAATTTTAAATCCAGGCACTGTGATATCACCTTATAGCTTATGGCCAACAAAATATCATGAAAATGTATATTACTAAAACTTGTTCGCGCGTGTAAATAAGTATTTTAATCAAATTTGGGAAATTGAATTGGTTATCTTTCGCAACCCATATTATATATTTTACAGTATTTCATAGATATTGGATTAATTTATTTCTATTATGATTTTGTGTGTTGTGAAAGTTGGTGTATTATTACAGAAAACGATCTTAATTAGTACAAGGACAGGAGCAGAATAAAAAAGTCTACGGGTTTTCATATTGATGTTTAACTTACCCCTATTTAAATGCTGCCGTTTCATAATTCAAAGTTGACATCAGCTGTCATTTAATACATTGTCATAGCACGGCAAAGGACGATGGTTAGCTTAGAGGGAATATAAGCTAGTTAATTCGGTTTACAATATTGTGGAATTTTCTGTTTGGTACGCGGGACGAATATCAGGGTATTAGTAAAAGAACGATTATCACTATACTAAAAATAAGACCTTCGAGTTCTGTCATTAGAAACCGAATCTCCCTATTGTAAAACTTATGAAGAAGATAAGAGAAAATAATCGGATTAACATTTAATTCAATGTTTTCAACACATATAGAGTAAGAAACACGTGAAAAATTTTTAACGTTCCCCTCCAGTAAAAATAACAATTGAGATACAAGCTACTAAAATATGAAAGAATGACTTAAAATACGTCCTTATCGATCTCAACTTGAAACGAGCAATGAAATGTTGAGTTGTGTTTAAGTAACAGTCATACTATACTTTGAGTTATTTGGAAGGCCTTGGAAAATAATGAGGAGCAAAACTCAGACATAAAAATCTCCCCACCCCCTTCCCCCTCCCCCTGACTTACGAATGTGATATTTTTAGAATATAGGTTTCTTCTAGTTTCCTAATATGGTGTTAGTAATCTATTTCTTAAAAAATTACAAAATTTTCCAGAACACCTAATGAGCGCTTGATTCTCAATGTTAAGAATATCTCCTCAGATTGATGATATATTGTTCAGTAGTCACATTATTTGTTAGGACGTCAATCAATTACAATTTTGACTATTTTTTTCAGAATCCTTCCATAGTCCTTTTAAATTAACTCCAAAACAACATCAACTGCTTTTTTCCGGAAGATTTTTTCTAAATCGATAACAAATTTATTTGAAAATGTGAAAAGTATTGACCGTATTGCAATTAAAAAATTGTCATTGTCTTTTTGCCCTGACACTCACGAAACAGCTTAGTCCAATGATCTGACAATGTTGAACGTTTAAAGATGCAGAGACTCTGAATTTAATTGAGCAACTTTCGTTCAATCACGAAATCCAGAAAAGGCTGCTCAAAGTTCTTGCGATTGGCAGATCGCAAAATTTGAAACGGTATTCGTTGATCGAGTTTCGTTCTGACCAATCAGAGAGTTTTTCCCTCACAGGGATCGAGGGCTCGACCAATGGCGTGTCGCTGTTTTTGAAGACTCACAAATGAATAGAATCAATAAGTGACAACCAATAGAGACTGAGCTCAGTTGTGACGTCTCTCTCCTAAATTAAAGCTGCGTCGATCGACTACTTCTGTCCCTCTCTACTCCCCGTTACCTACGTCCATGTTAGAACTTTGTACATGTAGAGTAAGTTGTTAAACACGTCCATGTTAGAACTTTGTACATGTAGAGTGAGTTGTTACACACGTCCATATTAGAACTTTGTACATGTAGAGTGAGTTGTTACACACGTCCAAGTTAGAACTTTGTGCATGTAGAGTGAGTTGTTACACACGTCTATATTAGAACTTTGTACATGTAGAGTGAGTTGTTACACACGTCCATGTTAGAACTTTGTACACGTAGAGTAAGTTAGAAAAGAAGTCGTCTCAGAAGTTGTTATATAAGTCCATGTTACCAGTTTGTACATTTATACATGATAAATTATCAACACGTCCCGTTGCAACTCGCCACTACAGTAAGTCGCTCGTACAAAGCCTGCTTCAAACTCTACTCTCTACTCCGCAGGAAACTGTACTGTTATTAATTCATCTTTGTATAAATTACCAATGAAGACCAGGGCAAATTGTTGATGATAAAATGCTTTCTTTAGAAAATCGGTCGTCTTGACGGAGTTTCAATATTTTTACAAAATTTTCTGCACTCCCTGGTGAATTTAATGTCTAAAAGTTCTCTCGTATTTTTTTCTGATTGCAACAAACCAAAAGTCAATGGAAGTATCCTGTTGACCAATTTTTTAGAATGAATATGAAGAAACTCCCCGATTAGGATCGCCTCCATTTACTTTGTAACAAAATTACACCAAAGTTAACACAACTTATTCGATCTCGTGCCTAAAATAGTACGCGTTATTGACATGCATACGCGCTTCATCTCCCGTTGAAGCCACAGCTTTATTCGGGATGTAAAATAGTACGAAATCCTTGGCATAAATTCTCGAAGGCGAAAGACGAGTTCAGATTGAGCGAGATGAGGTCGGGTTAATTGGTGGAGATTAGCAGATTCATCTCCACTTAGCAAGTCTAGAGCCTCGTGAGTGCACCCTGAACTGACTCTTTCTGAAATAGAGACGATGATCTCGCTCTATTTTCTGGGAGGGATGAATATGAAAAAAATAACCTGTATTTATGGAGGATATTTTTTTTCTGGCACGACATCGTTTTACGGAATGTTAAGTTGTGCGGGTACAGCAGTGAATCTTCTCAGCAGCGGCTCAAACATTGGAATCTGCGAATCTTTAGGGATTAATCGGGAAAACTGCGGCGGCTTGCAGCGTGCCTCAATGTTTCAGAAGTGTGAACATTTTAAAAACGAAAGAAAAAGTTGGAGGAAAAACTAACCGTCACTGAGAGTAGTGCAGAACGGGAGGCGCAGAACGGGGGCATTTATTCAAGTCATTCTCAGTAATAAAGCGAGACAACCCGCGGTGTGATTCGCTCAACCAATGATAACTTCCTACGGACAATTTTTGCCCGCTGCCCTTTTCAAGTGTCACGTTGGATTGGAGTTACCAAGAAGCAAAAAATTTTAAACACCAGGTGGTAACGAACGAAAAGTTAAAAACCTTACGCACATCAACTTCGCAACTCGAGCGAATAGAACTATCAGAGAGTGGACTTGAAAATAGTGGATAGGCCGAGTTCAACTTGGAAAAATACATACAATATGATTTTAAGTAAGAAAAGAGAGCTTATTTCAATGTCCGAATTTTCGACCCCAAATCGTACACGAACGAGTTGCAAATTAATGAAACGGTCACCCAAATGGGTTCACACTAAGAAAGGGCTAATATAAAACCTACATAAACTGAACGCTCTATGCAAGAAAAGGCTTGTAAACACCATCGTGACCAAACATGAAATTAATGCAGAACCGGTGCATAGGCTGCAGCTACAGGACGCAGAATTACGGATGCAAAAAATTCTGAATTTCGGAATAAATCTCGAAATCCAAAACTCAGTCTCCATCGGTTGTCACTCGCCACTTCTTATCGTCAAGTCAAATGTCTTTCCGTAAGAATTTTGTTGCAAACAGCAAGTTTTTTTATACATTCGAGTTCATTTAGATACGATGTTACGGTTGTGTATGATAGTTTCGAATGAATTTCTGAGCAGCCAAACGATTTCTAACTGCTTCACTATTGAGGCAAGTTTAGAGGTTTCGCTGAAATTTCAATTGAGTAAAGAGAAGTTTATTTTCTACTTCTAATAAGAAAGGTGAATCTTATCTCAACATTCAAAACATTTTTCGAAGACATAGGAAGCGTACGTTAACGAAGTATTAGATTGAAATTGTGCTTGCTGATGATACATAGAGTATGATTTTGAAGTCGTGAGAACTTGAACGCATCACCAAAAACATACAGATAAAGGTTGGCATAACTCGAGGGGTATCATGAGTGTCCTTCTTTACACTCTCTTGTCTAAGAATTTTGCATTTTTTGATGAGCTCTGAACGACTGCCCAGTGAAGCGGGACGTGCTTCATAATTCAATAAAAAATTAGGTCACATCCTTCAGTGTGAAACAACAGAGTCAATTTTCACCGTTCATAGAAGTGGTAAACTTCTATCATCATGTCCACATGAATGCATGTAATTACTCCAACCTTCAAAAGGCACTACTTCAATTGAGACGCTCTATACCTCCACTCCATAAATACGGCCATAAATACGCCCATAACGGCTATCAAGTCGTACGGTGCTTGAAACCCGAACTACAGGCAGGAAGTGCAACCTACGATAACATCAGATAAGTAAAAACCTCATCGTAATCTTCCTTCTCATTAATATTCATAACGTCTCGTCCTCAGAATTTTACGCTGGTCCAGAACGGTGCAGTGTCGCATCCAGACGTCGAGGAACCTTGCACTCTTCCGGTCCAAAGTAAGAGTTATCAGCAGTGACTGATATCAGAGCTGCGTAAGTAGCATGCACCAGCCGACGCCGAGAAAGCATACGGCGTGTACAGAAGGCATGAGGATGTGAAGCACAGGAAGAGGATGATTTCATAGGAACACGCGCTTTTTTGCGGTCCTCGTAAATCAAGGTGGCCCCCATGACATATGTAGGAAAAGCATTCAATGTGTTTTTTTTTCTGGCTCGTGCATGTTGCAGAACTTTGCATTCCAATGCTATTAACGTCTCTAAATGAATTCTGATTCTAATCCATGCAGGAAACAGCCTCATGATTCTCAGATTTGAAAAGATGCCAATTCTTCTATTTGTTTTTAGAAAACAAAAACATAGTAAGCTAGACAAAAATGCCATACCAGAAAAATACCGTATGCCAAACAACGGTGCTGAATGCAGAACTAGAACGCAATAAATAAAATCGAACTTGAAATCTATCATTGAATTTACTGATCGATCAACACCGTAAATTGACCTTCAACACAGTGAACAAGACTGCAACACCATAAATAGAACTTGGGCACCGTAATCAACACTGCAACACCGTAACTAGAAGTGACCAAGAGTTTAATCCCACCTACACCATCCAATTAATTAAACACGCGGTCAGTGACAGGCACGGTACTTGCAATGCAAAATTCTCATGCGAAAAAAAATTCTCAATGAACAAAACTCCGTGAAATCCTGCCGCATTTCGTGCATATGAGTTTGAATTAATTGCATCCAATCGTTTTGTCCTCCTAGCTGAAAAAAATACGGTGCTATAACTGCTGTTTAATCTTGACAAGTTTTGGTAAGGTATTGGCTTAAGCCATATCCAACCCTCTCATTTTTGAGGACGTTTAGAGGCCACGCTAAAATTTCACCTCAGTAAAGAGAAGTTCATTCTGAACTTCTGATACGAAAGGTCAATTTGCCTTAATCTTCAAAACATTCTCCAAAAAATAGGTAAACGTTCGTTAAATCTAGTATTAGATCCAAATTGTACGAGCTGATGATACATGCAGGTAGAGTTTGATATAGCTGAAACATAAACAGATCCGTGGCGCACTGAGATCGTGTCGGGCTTGCGGCTGAGAAGTAAAGGTTCGACACCCGCTGGGGCAAACTGATTTTCACGGACAGCGGAGTGCTTCCTTTGGAATAGGAAGTTTACATCTCACATTCCTCAAATCCCTCAAACGTCAATAGTTATAAGGCGTAGGAAACCCAACAGCATAGAGTATGTTTAATGGGTTGAAATTGATAAAAAAAAAATTTAAATATACTTGGAAAAGCAGCACTATTCTTACCACGGGCTTCTTACTTCCTGGAATCTGAGAATATAGTACTTCTCGCAGGAGTCTGTATATTTTTATAGGTGAGTTTAAGAAAAGCAACAAACGCGTAGAAGATTTCACTCGTTTCAGTTCGGCTTAACTGAACAGACTGAATGAATTTTGTCAAATTCATCGCATGAAATTTCCTTCGTATGTACAACAACATTCCACATTCAGTTATGACTGCGAATGGCAATTATACTCCCTAGTGAACATTTTTATGAATTTTAAATAGAGCCGAAATGACTTCAAACTTACTTTTTTACTTCCGAATTTTGTTATAAAGATGTACTGTTTTTAATTTCGTTTTTAATCATTTGATAAAAAGAGATACAATCTGAGCAATGCATGCAACTAGCCTGGCCCAATTATAAACAAGGTCACAACATGGTGTTTTGGTCAGCTGCTCGACCAGGCTGCGCGTACTTTCGTGAGCCTTGTACTCGATTTTTCAACGAGCATCAGAATGGTTCGGTTTTAAATTCTACCTCAGAACAACACGCCTCTACGTACAGTTTTCATCGCGTAAAAATGACTATGAATTTATACGAACTCGCGCATCTTGGGTTGGCTTGTAATACATAGTTAAGCCGAAAAACGATCTGCGTTCAAACTGAATGCTCACAAAAAACATCAACTGTGAATTATATTGTCGTTCTATCTTCACAGTTAGATGATAATTGTGTAACCGTGAGGGCAACATCTTTCAAGTAAAATACACCATAGTGAATATAAACAGGAGCAGCTCAGGCTAATTGATATGAACCGTTATTGTAAAGGTCACATTTTCTCATAAATATAGACGTACTGTAATTACTTTAATGTTCTTTTGTATCACTTAGAACTAAGTCTGAAATTTTGAATTCTTTAACTAAATTCGGCTTCTGACGTTATTCGGCATAAATGTTGCTAACTAAATGAACACGTAGTTGAAAGAGGTAGAAATGCTTATTTCTTTAGAGACTTCAAATTTTTAAGTAGAGATTTCTTAAGGTGATTTGAAGACTAAATAAAGTGTACTTCATATTTCTGCAATTGAAGCACATTGTAATTGGTCGTAGCGCGATGCTGTTGCTGTACAAGAAAGAGGACACAACATTCAAGTTACAAACAAGAACGAAACAAAATAAATTAGCCAATACATAACTCTGCAAATTAAAAAGCTAACACAGTTCTCTACATGAACATATGGGATGAGTAGAAAAATAGGAATGAGACAATGCCGCTCGCCACCGCTTCATGCTACAAAACTCGCACCTCCTGCAGGGAGACCCAACTGCGACTCTGTGGACCTTTGATCCTATCGCCACTTCCTCTGCCGAAGCCTCAGCGCTCAGGCCCAACTGAAATAATTTTTTGAGCTGACAGGCTTGAGCTAAAAATGCGGCCTTGACTCGGGAACTTTGAGTGTTAAGGAAGGAAGGAACTTCCGGAATCTTGTTATAGTACGGAAGTGAAGTGAGGAGAGGCCGGTAACATGCAGGGCACTGGGATCTGCAGAGTTTGTTGTTGGCAAAGGATAATCATAAAAGTTTTTCAAGTAGAATAAGAAAGTTCTAACTTTCACTGAAAATTGCAAACTTTTGCTGTTAAATTTAAACGAGTAAAATCGTTTCAAATTTATGACAGTACCTAAGTTTAATTCAAAGCTGAATAGACGTCACGATTCCTCTGGAGATGAAGGCTTCAGAATAAATTGTTGTTGACGCTTTGGATGCTCGATTGCTTCCGAGGACAGCTTGGAACGCTCTAAGCTTTCCAAATTTAGTAAAATATTGATGTCAGATTATCACCAGTGGAGCAAAACTTCTCCGTGCCTTAATGGACAGCTAAAGGCCGGGATAGCAACAGCTGTGTGGCGCTGGGTGGCAGAGCGGATGTAGATACGTGTTCAATTACTTGCATAAATGTATTCGGAATTAAACTTTGAGGTAAAGTACGCTCACTTTCTCGAAATAAAATTGGGCTTTGCACTTTATTGGCTCAACACTGCACGTTGGCAAAGTTCATCAATTAATAAACGAACTGGATTATTATCATTACGACATGATAACCTCATCAGCTTTCGTTCTCATCCATGCTTGATGCCGTTAACTGGACTAAAACTGGTAGCATGTTATGTAAAGTAAATGGCAAAATTCAAATATTCCTAAATAATGAAGATTACATTCGGTAATAGAAGTTTTTTAATACCACACGCCTTAAATGCTTTGCGGTATAAAGATATACTGAAGAAGGAATACTTTATTACGAGCTTCATATTGCAAGCATAAAGCTTTGAGTTTTAAGGACCTACTGTAACTAGCCTAATAGCTGTAGTGACCATAAAAAACGTAACAGATTTTTTAATTAATTAACCGTAAATTAAGTACCCGAACTTTTCAGGTAATTTAATAGTCAGTCCCTTAGCCAGCCACTCGGCCAATCACTTGGTCAATCACTCCGCGACTCTTTATTCCACCAACCACTCCGCACTCTGTCAACTGCTCGGAATTCAGTCAACTATACTTTACTCTGTCAATGTCTCTGCACTCCGCCAACCACTCCGCACTCAGTCAATCACTCGGAATTCAGTCAACCACTCTGTATTCAGTCAACTATACTTTACTCTGTCAATGACTCTGCACTCAGCCAACCACTCCGCACTCAGTCAATCACTCGTAATTAAAGAGTTAGTGAAATAATGGCTCTAAAAATGACCCCCTGCGCGTTAGGAAGTCCAGAGCGCCACGAGATGAAGCGCCCTCGCAGCACTCACTTCACATTGCAGTCGTTAGCGCCTCTAGGCACACAAAACTCTAAGCTCGGCGCGGATCGACTAGAAATATTTCACCCCAAATGTGCTCGTGTACACAACATTAGCCGCCCAAAAACGGCTGCCACAGCGGAGGATCAAAAAGGCCCGCCGGAGCCGTGGTGGCTGAAGCGCGTCGTGCTCCCTTAAAATGAAACCTTCATGGAGGCCAAATATTCTAATTATTCTTTGCATGCCTCGAAATAAGGTCGCTGAACGGTAAATTTTGTTTCGTGAAAGTACAATAGCATTTTACATGGAGGACTGCAGGGATGGAGGTCTGAAACGTTGCCTAAAGAGGAAAGCTGCATATATTTTTTTCGTATTGCACTACATTGTATGCACACAAAAGTGATTGAATGAAAGCTGAAGTACCTAGGTTTGAAATTCTACACAATTCACAGCGTCTGATAGAGCATTAAATAATCGATCAACACTCTCGATGCAAAATTTGGGAGAAATATCGGCAAAAAATTTAGGCACTGAAATAATTTGACATGACATGGGCCGCTGATCTAGAAGCGTTCATTGAAAGTGGTTTTTAAAACGTATGAGAGGACAGAATAATTTGCGTCTACTGTATCAGTTTAGCTTCCAACTTTTAGTTATATATGCTGTTTATCAGAACGATCAAATAGTTTAATGATTTTAAGCCCTTTTCCCATGTTTCTACAGGAACTGATAACGATACTGTGACTACTACCACTCCTGCTTTCATTCATAATACAGCAACCAAAGCTCACGGCTCGGGAGATCTCACATCCAACGCCTTCAATCCCTAGATGCATCACGTTGTTCATAAAAAAAACTTACTTGGAAAAGCATGAATAAGCCCGATACTCTGAATTATATTGTTCAATTAAAGGAACACAACCACGCATTAACAAACACAATGAAAGTGTTCTTCCCACTCGATATCGACCATAATTTTTCAATAGTTCCCTAGTTGTTTGCGTTTTTGCATGACCAGTCACGCGCATGTGTGCGCAAAGTCTCGTACGAGTCGCAGGTGCTCGTGCCTGAACAGCTCGCGAGCACGTGGGCAAAAGCGCGGCTAATGAAGATAAGCCTGACGAGGGTTGCGCTCCGATGGCGGGGGGAGAGCGTTGTGCAGAGTCATAAGTCCACGGCAGAAACCAGCCGCACCTGAGCACTTCATTCAGCTCTATTGATTCAATAGTTTAGAAGCTGCGTCATACCATCCCACCCTCTATTTTGATGAGTTATTTCACTTGAAGTTGGCTTTGTGTTAATGCGCCCCGGTCTCTAAGCGTGAAGAAATTTACGAAGTCTCATGATGCTTTCGGTGCAGCATAGAATTTCAATTTTATAGAATTTCCTTTCTTTCTTAGACATATTTGAAAAGGTTTTTTATAGTTTTTGCGATGCTTAAAGAAGATTTATTTTTGGCTGACACTTAAATGATTCCAGAATGGTGCTTCGAACATACTATTGTTTAGTGCTGAAAAAATTATTTTTATTAAATAAACGACTCCAGCCATAATTTAAAACCCTCAAAAAAGTGTTCGGGGATGTCCGACGAGATAAATGTCCAACGCTCAAATAAAAAATTTCATACTTCTGTCGATTGGAAACAAACTTTTTTCGGATTGGGTTATTTCAGTCTTTGAGGCAAACAATTTATAAGAAGAAATAGCGTGTCAACATTGATAAGCCGCGCTTATCATAATTGTTCAAACTATGCCGACAACCATGCGAACTTAATTTGCTTCATTCATGCTTCGTAAAAAAATAGCTGCACAAATAACATAGTCTCTCGTTTAATAATTACATTTTGAATCAAGATTTTCAGCCCAGTCATCACATCCAGAACTCTGATTTCAGTTATTTTATTTTACATTTTTTCGGCCATCGAAGAGAAAAATTGAAAAAGACCCTTTGACAATTTTATTTGAATTTCTACTGAGCTTTTTGCTCAGCATCATTTTCGTAAACAAACGCACTAAAGTATCATTTTCCATTTCAAAGATATGGGGCCGATTGTCATGCGATCTTCTCTCGAATACAATTTTAGTTGTGCGCATAACGCATCGCTCAGTATGTGGGCTCCACCCACCGAGCACTTTTTGTGAGGGTTGCTGAACATGCTGGTCGGAGCTATCGAACAGGTCGTTTTCCTGGTTCTCACCCGCATGCACGCATTAGACTAAATTGCACCAATGGTGTTTGGGATCAACCATTTAGTGCTGATAAATTTAAAATATGAGACACTTGTTCTGGGAATTTCAATTTTCGTATCCTATAGTCTCTTTATATTTACAAGGTGAAGCCATCCCTGTATGAAACGCAAAGTGCATACCCTCTAAAAATAGACAACTGCCAAGCTCTGTCCAAGTTTTAACTCCTGTAGTCTTATTTCTCTTATATATTCTTGTAAAGACCCTCATTCATTTCTGAGTTTCACTCTTTATGCTCTAAGTCTTTTTTATTAAATGTTTTCTTATGTTCATTTAAGTTTGTTGCTGATGACGAGCTTAAAGTTCGAAACATTTAAATCGAAATGTTTTTAAGATTCCTCTTCTCATTTACCTTTATGATAAATTTTCTACGAATCAAAAATGTTCCTAATGAAAAATTTGTGAGTAAATTTTCAAACACCTGATTGCAAATAAATTTGGCTAATGCCAAACCTCTTCGTGCTAACCCAGTGCTGTGCAGCAGAGCGGAGACTGGCAGGCTGACACAGTGCTTCTCTGCTGCAGCGATCCCTCATGTCAGTTTTGACCCGATAGAAAAGGGGAGGATTTTACTTTTGAAATATCTTGCAGCAGCGGTCGCTATACAGCTAGGTTGGCACTACAACAGCCCCTCTAGTCTTCTAAGAGTTCACCTACGAAATGAAGCAAATGTATCCCAAGTTAAATTTGAAAGAGTATATATGGCAAGGGTTATCAATTTTTAATTTGCGCTCCACTAATCACACATGTTTTACGCTCCTCAATTGATAGTACGTACTTCTATAGCTGTGATTCCTACAAAAGAGCAGTCAATTAACAAGAAAACGATGATTCAAATGACTAAGTCAGTCCGATCAGTTCCCGTTTAGACCCAAAAACGCCAGTAAACAATTGCCAGAAATTAAAAGCTTTAGGCGGCTCATTAGAAACTCAATTCGTGTTTATCAAAGATTGTGATTTTCCTGTCAACAGGATTTAATATATAAAAATTTTCCCAGTTCCATTAGTTACTTTCTAATAAGAGAAATTTCAACTAAAACCCCCAACGATACCGTCCCACAACCCACAGCGATACCGTCTCACAACCCCCAACGATACCGTCCCACAACCCACAGCGATACCGTCTCACAACCCACAGCGATGCCGTCCCACAACCCACAGCGATACCGTCCCACAACCCCCAACGATACCGTCCCACAACCCACAGCGATACCGCCCCACAACCCACAGCGATACCGTCCCACAACCCACAACGATGCCGTCCCACAACCTACAACGATGCCGTCCCACAACCCGTAATGATGTTGTTTTTCACACATCCCTCAAGGACATTCATTTTTGATTGATAATTATCCTTAGTTCATAAAGAACAAGGTACGCTTCCCCAGAAAAAAATAATAATTGTTTACATTGTATTTCAATGTGAATAGGTAACAAAACAGCGACAGCAAATCAAGAAAATACAAGGTTTTCTGGAAATGCTATGTTGATTGCTTTAAACTATGAACGAATTAATCATTATTTTGTAATTAATATTATAAATGGGAAAAAGCTGTATACTATAAAAACACGGTTAGCAAAAAGCCAAGATTTTCACCACTGTCGCTTACTTATTCAGTTAATTGCCGAAATAAAACATATTTTCATGCAGCCCTATGATCTAGTGTTCAGTTCGTTCTGCCACTCAATTCTCTTCATACATATTTTATGTTCCTCCCTACGTACAACATTTTCTCACAACCATTGTGCCTCAATAATTTTTTGGCATGCAGTGCTCTCCCGTAGGAACAAATCTCTTCACAGCGTAGGGAAGCGTGCGTGCTAGCGGCCTCCTTTGTGCTGGAACGGTCTGCTTTGTTTCACGACAAGTTCTGAAGTCCTTCAGAATGAGAGCGCACGCGCAGGGTGTGTTTACCGTGAAATGTGTGGTCGATTTTACGGGCTCTTGAAACTCAATGATCGTGTGAGATATCCAAGAATGTTCTCCACTTACAAGCGCGAAAATTGTATGATCTTCACTTCGAATTGCTAGAATAGAAAGAAGTTTGCAAATTTTAGTAGCGTTAATGGAAGAAGAATCGATACCATGTGAAGAAATCGATATTGCTGCGCTCTCGACAACGGAAAATAGAGACTTCATTTGAATTTTCAGAATCTCGGATACAACTGCGACAAAGATGAGCTCGCTGAAGGATTCCAATGTGAGTGTAATACTCACACACGTACAGAGCTCGAACTCAAACGGCATGCTTCCCAGTATCACAACTTTTGGTTTCAAAGCTTAAGGGAAATTAATCATTGCATTCTCCGTCTTATTGAAACTATTGCGAGTTCTACCGCTGAATGTAAACGAAATGTCGGCTTAAACTTGAAAAAATGGACATAATTTATCTTTCTTCTCTGGTATGTACAACAAAAATATGTGTGCTTTTGGAATTAATAGAGTTGTGTCGCAGGAAATGTAAATTCATATTATGAAATTCATTTCAAAAAGTCTCATACTACAAATGCAGTAATATTTTTAACCAATATAACAGGGTACATATTATGAATATAAATACATTCCATAAAACAGTAAATTTAACAAGCAGAACTAACGATGAATTCGAAAAACGATCCTGAGGTTTTCTCTCCAACAATTCCATGGTTCACCACTANTGAGTTTTATATCATTTCTAACGTGCCCACGCTGTCAAAAACGACTGCCTATCTCATGCATGTGAAAAATTGTAATTTTCCGTATCACTGATACGGACTGGCTTCTCGGACATGGTCTCGCTGGTTAGGAATACGTACCCAAGAATCTGGAGCAGGGAATTTTTTCAAGTGTAATTCCTACGTGCGTGCATAAATGAATGCTTACGCACAACAAATATCTTCATTAAGCGCAATGTCGTATGTACAATATGAATTCCAAGAAGAGAACCTTGCTAGACGAGGTGAATGCAGGTATGTTTAACGATTTCAGGGTCCTGAAAACAGTCGTCTGATTCTCGTTTAATGATAGGAATTAACCTATCCTTTTCATAAGACGTTAATCGTTATTTCATTTTAATCGTTGAATTACATATCGTTTGATAACACATTTCCTGAGCACACGTACGGCAGTAGTCTTCGATAGCTGTAGCATTTGTTTTAAGCACGATGCTATTTATGTTAAAAATGTTACTTATAAGTTTTTGCAAATATATACTCTTGAAATTTTACCAAATATCTCGAATGTACTGTACATATTTCTTGATATATAGGACTCAGACGATGAGAATTTGAGTCGCCTCGGGTGGCTGTGTGCATATCGAGCGTTGCGTGTACTGAACACAGGAAGGAAGCCTGTGAAAAAAGGCTTTCTAGGATGATCAGGAGAAAATATTCAATAATTTGAACGGAAAAATTTTTCCTCGAATTCCCGCTGTACAAACACTTACGTCAGCACCGAGAAATGTTGAATTTCACCTGTGTGTACATTTTTGATGTGTGAATTGCAATGATGGAATGCGTCCTTAAATTTCTACCTCAACAATGAACCGACGACGGAACACTGATTGTCATCCATGCAACCTCATGAATGATATCAGCAGTCGATTTCAAAGCTTTATTCTATGTACAGAGTAGGCCAAAAAATGCATTGTAAATTTTTCATTTTAAATATAATATAAAAAAGCAGCGTCTATTTACCAAATCTCGATGTATTATTGTAGCAACTGTGCAAATGGAGACACATATTACGACAAATTTGCCTTAATTTGCTTATACTATGGAGATAGAGATATTCAGGTAGATTTACCTTTAATTTGCCTACATAGACAAACATTAGGATAAAGTGACCTAAATTTTTATAGACAGGCATATACAAACAAATGAACATTAATTTTTCTGTATAAACAGACATATCCAGGCAAATTGACCTTAATTTTCCTATGTAAACATTTGCCCTAATTTTCCTGTAAAATTCAGGCAAATTTGCCTAAACATGTCCGTGCACGAATGTGATTTAGGACGTCAAGGCCTGTGTTTTGGGCCCCCAGACGTGACGGACAGCCAGAAGGGCTCGAGAAGAACGAAGGATGATGCTCACCAATGCCGGGAGGGAGCGGCGTGAGGGGCTGCAGCTCGTCAGAGGGGCACTTCCTCTTGCGAGGTCTCCCCTTCTGCACTCCCCCCACTCCGTTGTAAAAAAGTCGAGATCCCATGGGGGACAGGGGTGGGTAGCCCCCTAAATTGGGGGGCAGACCGGCCACCCCCATTGGAGTCCCTCCGATGCCGATGGTCATTCCTGCGGAGGAGAAAATAACGGCTAGAAATGGTGAAAAGAAACGAGAGTGATGAAATTTTACAAAAAATGAAAGTTATTTGGTTTGCTCAGTAAGAGTAAAAAATAACCTGAGAAATATATTTTAATTGGTTTGTCCCAATTTATTTAAATGTGAAAACGAACATGAACGATAAAATATAGCAATAACGGAAGACATTTAGTTTGCTCATTAAGCGTCACAAATAACCTGAAAGAATATTTCTATTTTTTGTTCCAATCAATTTAAATGATGAACAAACTTGTCGTTAGTGGCATCTTTATCGAAACCCGAACGATATCGAAACTCTGGAAGTCTTCATTAAGATTTGATTCCTGGAAGAAGAGGAGGGAAAAAATTCAGCTGAAACATATTGTCTTCCCGAAGTCAATCTCATCCTTGAAATTGCTGATGGACGAAATTGAATGGCATACCGTGAGAAAATGTGAGGTGTATGTTTTTCTGGGGTAAAATTTTTGAATCAAAGTAATCGTTTTACTCTCGTAATTTTTCCACAATTTTCTCTCGTTAGGTTAACGTGATGGCCTCACAGCCGTGAGGACCAGGGTTCGAGTCTCGGCTCAGGCAAGGCTTTTCACGTGACCGCGGAGTACTTCCCTTGGAAAAGGAAGCTCAAACCACACATTCCTCACATCCCTCACATCACCAGTAGTTGTAAGGCATTGGAAACCCAACGGTAAAACGAGTTGGAATTAATAAAGGTTCTTTTTTTGTGTGTTGCTGTCTGAGTGAGGGGCCAAAAACCTGTTGTACATATTTCAAGGTTTTTCTTTTCAGCTCTGTGAATCTTCGACCATCCTCTTCATGAGCGAAGTAATGGTTCGGAAATTTTATCTATAGCTTAAAAGTTTGACTTAGCTTGATAAGTTAAATTATTGCGTCTTCGCTAATCCCTGCTAGCTTCAGAAGCTTCAAGCCGATTACAAGATTCACATCTGAAAAATGTCTGAAGATTGCGAAGATATTTCAGGTATTGTAATGACTGGACGCTATCGTACACGTTCAAGTCACTCATACATCAGAGTAGAATTTAACTTTTACTTGAGTATATTATTACATTTTTCTTAGAAAGGCAACTTTGCTTGCTCCATATTTACGGTAGGCGATAACTCTATGAATTTGAATCATCGACTTTGTGCAGCGCTGCAAGAGAGGACTCCACGTTCCTTACTTTAAGTTCCATTCCCAATAGCGACAGACTAACGAGTAGACAGAGTTCTGATTGCGCAAATTGCACGTTCACATCACGCACTCGTCATGTGTCCTGTTGAGCAGCGTATGGTCAGGTGACGAACTAAAACTATGAGTCTAGACATGTCATTGAAAAATGTCCTTGAAATTTTCTTCTATTTGAAGTGTAACAATATACTACAACACGTTCGTGTGAAATACATGTAAATATTTTCATACGGGCGACAACACGTTATTCAGATTTGAGAGTTTCTTCACTGCTGACTCGACTCGTGGCTGAGCAGCGCGAACAAAAAGAATTGTCAGACAGAACACAAGACTTCAGGGTTGGGCCGAAGCAATTTTATGAGTACTGTGAAGCATAGGATCAGAATTGAATTCAGAAATCGATGCAAAAGATAACACTATTATATATTTTAATTTCACATTATATTAATTATAAATTTCCTAAACGGAGAAGCTAGGTCATACGGCGCCTTATTCATACCTGTGTAAATAGCTCATTACATTCTATTAGTCTTGAGTACTCTCATCAAATGTACCGTTTGAATGAGCGACACGATAACATTTTACCTGATTATTATTTCAGCTTCAGTTATTAAACTTTATTAGAACGTGTACGATATAACATTAAATTTTTCCTTCATTCACTCATTATCCAAACTTCTGCTCCAGTTAACAAAAGTCTGAGTGTCAGCGCATGCACCGACCTGCCACACCGTCCAGGTCAGCCTCGGTCGTCTGCAGGATGATCTCGTAGTGCGGCCTGCAGTAGATCACGCCGTCCCGCATGCCGAAGTGGTCTCCTGATCAAGTGCATCAGAAGCTGATTAAATGGTTTCTTAAAAATTACTCCATGAAGTAATTGAGAAATGCCAATGCCAGTTTCGTGAATTTTGTAACATTTATCAAAGCGGCAATTTGTAATAATCTTTGTTCAATGATGATGACTTAATATCCATCGTAAATTAATTGTTATTTCTCTAAATATTCTATTTGGACATAAACTTTCCTATCACAAGCTTACATAATGCATCCAATACTTTAAATTACATGATTTGTTCCATAATCTCAAAAGATGCAGACGCTCGTACCTTGCCGTACCTCGACCCCACTCACCCTTATGGAGCTGCGTGTGGCAGAAGGCGCACATGAAGCAGTTGAGATGGTACACGTGTTCTCTGGCTCTCATGACCAGCTCCTGCGGCCCTATGTCCAGCCCGCACCTGCCGCAGCGGCCGCACCCGAACATCCTGCGCAAGATCGGGTAAGTCTTCTGTCAAAGTGAAGTAGATGAGGGTGCAAGCAAGTCTTCAGTCAAGGTACCCATGAGGGGGTTTATTTTTAACCGAAGAGTGTGTAGGTGAGTCTTCAGTTAAGGAACCCATCAGATGGTGTAATGACCAAAGATAGCGCAGGCAAGTCTTCAGTTAAGGTGCCCATCAGGAGGTGCAATGACCGAAGGTAGCGCTGGCAAGTCTTCAGTCAATCTACTCATCAGGAGGTGCAATGGCCAAAGAGAAAACTGTTGAAGGAAGCTGCAAGGAGAAGCTCTTGTAAGTTCGTAAAGAAGCTCTTGGGTGAGTGCCGGAACAGAACAAAGAGTTCGCAGAGAAGCCCGACAAAATTGCGTGACGGGCTATCGCAGTTTCATGTAGCGGCTTGAGCGAGTGAAGAAAATACCCTCTGGGTTATTACACTGAAATAAATCTTTCGAAATAAATTTACGAGGAATTCGTTAGTTGGAAAATTTTACCCAGGAAATATTCTGTAAGAAAAGCGCAACGATAACAAAACCAATAAGTTTTATAGCTTTTATTCTGTGAAACATAAACCCCTCCGTCTTGAAATATTTTTCGTAAGGAAAACAGTGTTGACAGCTAAAACTTAAAACATATTAGCTGACAGCTAATTATACTTTAATTTTTCGATTCACTGCTCACTTCTGAAAGTCACCTATCGAACAGTTTGCAGGATGTGTGTTCCACCTTGTGCAACCGCTTCCAGGATCTCTGCCATCCCGAGTCATCTCCTTCAACCGTCTGCAAGATGCTAGCCNTGCCATCCCGAGTCATCTCCTTCAACTGTCTGCAAGATGCTAGCCATCCCGAGTCATCTCCTGCAACCGTCTGCAAGATGCTAGCCATCCCGAGTCATCTCCTTCAATAGTTTGCGGGATGGTAGCCATCCCGAGTCATCTCCAACAACCGTTTGCGGGGTGTTTACCATTCCCGAAACCAAGAGCGTCTGCCAGGATCAATGAAGGGAACCAAAACTCTTGAGCGAGTTAGTTTGCATATCGTTAGAATTTCGCGGAACATTGCGCTGGGCAAACACGAGGACGACGCAGAGGATCTGGGCTTCAGGGAAAGTTAAGTGGGGGGAGAAAGAACGATATATAAGGGAGTGAGCGATAAGAATAATGAAAGCTGTCAGAGAAGGTTAAGTGAGGGGAGAAAAAATGACGTGGTAGGGGGTGAGTGGTAAGAATAATGAAAGCAATCGGAGAAGGTTAAGTGAGGGGAGAAAGAATCATATGAAAGGGGGTGAGCCGTAAAAATAATGAAAGCTATCAGAGAAGGTTAAGTGAGGGATGATACAATTATATGAAAGGGGGTGAATGATAAGAATGATGAAAGCTATCACATGCAGGAGGTTGAATGAGAAGAGAAAGAATGATATGAAAGAAGGCGAGCGATAAGAATGATTGAAGCTCTCAGAGTAAGTTAACTGAGGAATGATGCAATGATATAAAGAGGAGTGAACGATAAGAAAATTAAGGCTATTAGACGGCTGTGTTCGTGGGGACGAAACTTCGAGAAACGCTTAAGGAGGCAGAGAGCTTAGACAAAAGAAGAGAAGCAGCATGAACCATAAATTAATGAGATTAGCGAGAGACAGCAGGAGTGAATTACTATATCGAATGAGAAAAAAATATTACCGCTACCGAAGAAGGCTATGAAGTAATGAGACACGAGTACTAAATAGGAGAAGAGATATGAACGCTCTAGAGAGATACACGAAGTCTTTTAAAAGTGAGTTAGGAACCGTGAACTAAAAAGACATTGGAAAGGGACAGAAGATCAACTGCAGGAAGCAAGATTATTGATAAGAAAATAAATTGGAGTAAAGAGATATTTTGAAGAATGATTGAAAATTAACGATGAAATAATTACAATCGCACACTTCATAAAGTCTCTTTCTCATTTATGAACTATTTGGAGCTATTAAGCCCCGCTAACAAAATATATGAGGGTAGGGTAGAGGTGGGGTAGAGGTGGGGTAGAGGTGGGGTAGAAGTGGGGTAGA
>VOMN01078079.1:0-13368 GCA_014899125.1 Orchestia grillus | reverse complement strand
TTCTTTAAATATGTAATGGAGAGGATAAGCTAGTATTGGAGAGGATGTGAAAGTTCTCTATATAAAGATCTCCTAATTCATAAACATAAATAATTAATGCTTCTCAACTCATCCAGAAGCTCATAAAACCCTTTTGCTCCATATTGCATGTTGATTTTATGGATTTTTTTATGCAAATGAATGTTTACAAGTGTGCTATCAATTTCTTGATAATTTTTGCAGTGGTAGTCAATGGAATAAATGCTATTGAAAGTCATTCTAGGGCTACTCGGGACACCTCATGACACTCGATATGATTGGCCCACACTGCATACTTTAGACTGTAATGCCTAATGTGAATGAAATTTTTCAATTGTAAATTTTGTCAATCAATATGTATATTGTTACTATGTAAATTGCTTAGTAAATATTCTAATTACTTCAGCAAAATGCTCGAAAAAACTTCAAGACAGAAGCTATATTTTTCCATTATATCTATGATGGTAATGCTAAAGTTTGGAGAGAAAAATATAATTCATGTTAGGCCATAAACATTTGATATTGCATGTAGATCGATATTGGTGGCTTTTGAATGCCACTATCTAAAATTATTTACCTCTCAAAGAAATGGCAACCATTTAGCGAGCCAGGGATATTTGGGACAACTTACTGAGGTAACTTGGAAAATTTTGCCAGTGATCCAGGGTACCTTACCAGCATAACATGGTACAATCTTGTATTAAAGAAATAGATTTTTGTCCATTGTATGAGCTAATTTGTCTATAAAACAACCATGGTATGTATTATTGGTCCAGGTGGCTAATATTTAGATGTTTACATGGCAAAAACCATAATTTTTGATCAGGAGCAAACAAGCCTATGATGAATCTTGGCAATCTTTGGCACTGAACCTTACAAAAGATGAGATAGTCCAACAAGTTCACCAGTAGTACACTTGCAAGCATTGTTTACAACTATGTAAATTTTTTTGTATTATAAGTTCTGAATATGAAAAATTTGCAAGGTATCGAATGAATTGATATGTGGCATGTTTGAATCAAAATGTAGCTGCATTTTGATTGTGATCATGATTCATGCAGTTTCTTTGTGAGCTGTGAACAACATATCAACCATATTTATTGCATTGCTACTTAGCTGAAAACTAAATTTCAACACTACACAATGTTTTTGAATATCAGCAATTTAAAGAATGGGAGGTCAAGAAACTCATTCATGAATTTTACTATAAGGTTTTTACATTGCAATGATCTCCTGCTGAGATGAAGAAAATTTCTATATGAAAAAAATAATTGATGTTTTTAAAACTTTTTTGCAAGTGTCTTGATTTACCCCAGAAGTTTGGGCTACTCTGCTCTAGAAGCTGCTTTTTCTTTTATTAGAAACTACAGTTAGTAGATAGATTATCTTTTCTATGTAGCAATTCATAGCCCTTGCAAAATGGCTAAACATAACTAAAAAGTTTAACACCCAACTCTAAAAATTAAACTCGATTTAACTGTGAGTGACTGTATTTAGAGCCATGACGCTGGTTATATTTACATATCAAAATATATACTTGCACAATTTAAAATCCAAAGCTTGATATTACTATGGTTAACTGCTAACATATTAGTTAGTAAAGGTTTCCTTGTTCAAAAAATTTTCAGCTTGTACTTCTAAAACATTTTCAATCAAGGGTTGATTACACTGACGTATTTTTTATAAATTATCAATAGATGCTTTTTTTGGGTTTTGTTTTTTTATCTTTGGCTGAGTTTTACCCTAAATCTCGCCAAGCTATAATAAAATTACCAAAATTCTATGAATAATTATGTAAAACAAAAATAGATCAATGAGCATTAAGCATGTGAATATTTTGTACCTACCTTTTAAAATCATTGTAGATAAGTACTCCTGAAACGGTAGGAAAGAAACCCAAATTGAGCTGAAGCATCATTTTGCCTTGTTAGAATGACATTTCTACAAGAATTGGAAGACTTTTTGCAATGGTATATTTTTAGGGTCTAGCTTTTCAGTTTGTGTATTAGTAATTAAAATGTATCTCACAGTATCTAATTTGACGTAGAGATTCACATACCACACTTGCATTTCAAGTTCATTGTATAAATCAGGAACTGCACAAATGCTCCTCTGTAGTCAGGATTCAAGATAACCAAGTGACTCGCTTCCCTCTCCAACTCTTTGAATTGAGGGAAATTTGTTTGTGAGCCTAAAAAAGACTGGGCCTATGGACAGATTTTAAATATTGAATTAATTACCTATGACCCTATA
Source organism: Orchestia grillus (assembly GCA_014899125.1). Classification (NCBI taxonomy): domain Eukaryota; kingdom Metazoa; phylum Arthropoda; class Malacostraca; order Amphipoda; family Talitridae; genus Orchestia; species Orchestia grillus. The sequence goes on along the minus strand of VOMN01078079.1, from coordinate 11,097 downwards.
AATCTCAAATATTTTATCATGTAGTTCATTCATTGAAATTATTGAATGCAAGGAAGTACTAGTATATTGAATAAGATTTTGATAAACTTGTTCTTTTCAGGTTACTGACAGAATTTTGGAGCATACCATTGTGTTACTGTTTTTAAAGTGAGCAATAGGCCGTTACCACGAGCTTATTGAGGTGGGAAGGTATGTGGTGAGCTGCTGTTGTGTTGCTTGAAAAAAGTTCCTCAGATTTTCCACAGATTCATTGGCTGATTTTTCAGAAATACTCTGCTAAGGAATCATTTTGAAACAGTAAATTACTCTCTTATGAAACTTGTAACAAACTATTGCATCTTGAATTATTGATGATTTTTAGCCACTTTCATCTGTTACAATTGCACTTTTTATACTTGGAACAACTCAACCTGACCTTATTTAATCTAATTAACTTATGTTAGTTACTGTCTTTGAATTAAAAAATGTCATGAAAAATGCCAGGTGACATTGACCAGCCAGCCAATAAGATAAGGGTTGAGGGAAACTTGGTTCTTAGTCTTGAACTTTATTCACTTTCACCCATTGAGTTGTGATTTTCAGAACAAAGTTTTTAAGTAACGACTATAAAAACATAAGAGTACTATGTTTTTTTTCTTGAGATAAATATTTGAAATGATGCTAGGACACACATGGCAATTTTAAGGGGGCATTAGTCAGCTGTATAAGGTTAGGTTGTGTAAGTATTGTGTAATTCTGGGCAACCCATCATAATGCAGAAACAATCGTCCACAGTCAGACTGTCATACTGGTGTGCTATTCAGCTCAAAGTGAAATACTTCACCAAAGTACTGCCCCACTCATAGAATTTTAGTTCAACTTCCAGGACTAGTTCGCCACAGATAAAACATGAAATGTCCTTCATAACACCAGATATAGTTAGTCAAGTTGTGCTGGGGTAAAGTTAGGTCACTTACATGCTCTTGCTTCATGGGAGCAGACCTATGGATCATATATGAAGGTAATATTTTTTGAGAGAGTAGAGAAAATGGGAAGGTGGTGTTATCACTAAAGCATGGGAAATTTTACACACCACTATTTTATGATGGGTTTGGCTTCACAAACGTTGTACATTTCTTTGTAGACATTCTTGAAGCATGGGGATAGCAGAAAGAGGGAAGTGGTGTGATCGTCAAAGCATGGGATATTTTACACACCCCTTCCTTGAGCCAGGTTGAGTTACACAAATGTTGCATACCTTTTTGTAAGCATTTCTACAACATGGGAGCAGCTATGGAGTGAAGTGGTGTCATCAGTAAACCATGAGAAATTTCATGCACCACTATTTACCACAACGTGGAGGCAACAAAAAGAGGAAGGAAGTGGTGTCATCATGGGTAGTTTTACGCACTACTATTTACTACCAAGGATTAAAATACAGAGTAAGGGTACCTCAAAATAGCGTAGTCTATGCATACTTCAGCAATGTATAGTTGTACAATAATAACTCACATCTTTGTTCATACAGTATTTAATATTTTACCATACTTAACAGTTTGCCAGCCTAGGAAACTAATTTCCTTTTTTTAGTTTCCATTTTTTAATTTCCATTTTTGAATTTCCTTTTTTTAATTTCCTTTTTTTAATTTCCTTTTTTTAATTTCCTTAAGCACCTCACTTGCCTACTGTTCTGTTTAGAGTGATTTACACTTCTGCTCTCGCACGCTTGGAGTGTTGCCTGCTTGGAGTGTTGCCTGCTTGGAGTGTTGCCTGCTTGGAGTGTTGCCGCTCAGAGTGTTGTCATTTGGTTGTTGCTACTATAATTATAGTAGCAACAACCGCGTACCACCAATTATAATTGGTGGCACAGGGGTGACCACGACACCAAGTGTTCCAGAATATGTATCTGTAGTGTCAGTGAACATCTAAACATAAACAATCTTTAATTTTTCTAATTTTCTCTCCTATTTTACTATCTTTTTCTTTATCTTTTTTTTCCATAGTTTTTAAAAACTTGCTGTTTCTCTGTGCAGTTAATCCTGAGTATGTCTTCTGCAATAATGCACCTCATGCATAGATTCTGTGTGTTCTTTGTAGGTAGTGATTTTTGATCTTATTAATAATCAAATCTAACTAACAATACAGAGTGCCTGAATGAGTGAACATCCCTAACATTGCATGGTCAATAGAATGTGCCAAATTGACGTAGTATAATAATGGAACTACCAGTTACGGTTGCTTGGATAATAACACCTGCAACATTAAAATTCTGACAACACTTGACATTTTTTTGCTATCTTAAATAGCATTTAACAAAGATTAATTATGTAAGAATAAATGATTTTATTTGTAAATATAGTCTCAGTTGTGGTAGTTTTGAGCTGCCATGAAATCAATAATACTTTGAGATACCAAGTTTGCACCAAGATTCATGTGCTAGTTTGGCTGATTGGGTGAAACCTGCTAGAAAATTTGCATGCAATGCATTTCTCTGTTGGGGATCATAATGTAAAAATTAACCATCAGTTGCTGTCTCGAGTCAGGTGAGAGGCTTTTGATGAGGCCTTACCAATCTGGAGATACAACTGAGGAAAACTAGGATTTGTATACTGCCACTGCACCATAGTAATGAAGTGGAATTTTTTTTAATGTTTCATTTGTGAGAGTAGTAAATATGACTGTTATATAGAAATACTATTGGCTGTATTTAATGAGCATTATAAAGAAGTTCAGTGGCAAGCCAGAAATGTTGAGGGATTTGGGTGTAAGCTGTCTTAAATTAATGATTAACTGGATGATTTTTTTGATGCTATGATGAGTTTCTTAGTATATGCTTAGAGTGAAGAACAGTAATAGACTGGCAGTGAATGGTACAATGGCATAGTTAGTGTTGACCTCCCTAAGCCTGTGAGTATACTGAATTGTAATCTAGCTCTCCCACTGGTCTCCTCACTTGCTTGATTATTGTATGAAATTTCTGAGTTTTTTTTTTGACATGCTGTGTTCATAAACAGTATGCTAGAGAAGCCAAACTGGTGTAAGTTGTGTGTCTACTATTAAGAGCTTCTAGGCCATGACTGCCTTTGGCTTTTATTTTAGGTACAAATTCATCATCAATCAGGCTTAAGTCCATGATGTCATGGTTAGAATACTTTGGTCCTTCAGAAAGGAGGAACTAGGAAAAATCTAAGTTTCATCAAATGTTATTTGTATTTCATGGCATTTCATTGCATCTGATACAAGAAATTGGTTGATATTTACTTCAGTTTTGCCTACTGTTGAGAGCATTTTATTCATTGTATATAGTTTATGGTGTATTTAGGCTCCATGTAGTGGTAACGTGATGGCCTCATAACTGAGATGACCCCAGTTTGAACCTCGGCTCAGGAAGGCATTTTTCACGTTACTAAGGAGTACTTCCCTTGGAAAAGGGAAGTACTCCACACATTCCTCACATCCCTCACCACGCTAGTAGTTGTAAGGCATTGAAAACCCAACAGTAAAATGTGTTGGAATTAATAAAGTTTTTTTTTCATTTAGGTGTAATTGGATAAGACTTTTCTTCTGAGTTCCAGATTTTTAAAAGTTTTTAATTTTTCCATTTTGTAAATTGCTTGAAAGGTTTGTGGAACTAGGTAGATAAAAATCCTATTCATTGATACCAAAATAAAGGCTAAGGTACATTGGATAGGATGCTTGAGTGACCTCAAGTAAAAATTTTGTGTTGAATATTATTGTTTGCTTACTTCAAAGAAAGTAAATTATCTGCACTGTTTCATGCAACTTTCAAAGGCAGCTCAAGGCCAGGAACCTTATGGGTTATGTATGCACATTAGCTTACCTTAGAGATGTTTGGGCTTTCACACCCAGGCCCAAATAGGTTCTCAATAGGTTCTCTGAATTGTCTGTTGTCCTTGACGATAACACCCAAGTCTCTAAAGGAGCTTTTTTTTCTTTATTTCCAGACCCCATTTCGTTTTGTATGAGAACCTGTCATATGGTTGCTTTTCTTACCTCATCTGTTTGAACTTGCCTTCATTGAATTCCATGATGTTTGACCATACCCAATGGTAGATTTTGTCAAGGTCTCCTTGCAACTCAATGCAGTTTTTGACACTTCTCACTTCCTTGAACAGTCTCATGTTGTCAGCTAAAGAGGAAGCATGGCAACTTAGGAAACGAATTTCATTTACTTCCTGCTATTTTCTCTCAGATTGTGAAAAGTGACCAAATAAAATATGAAAAGCGGTACAAGTTGAACGAAGAATTGATTTTAGTTAATTGTAGGGTTAATGTGCTTTTCAGATGTTTCTGCAATATGTTGTCCCATGGACAAGACAAAATATTCTTATAATTTTCATGGCTGCCACTGATGCTGAATAAATTTTCTTGCAGGATTAATAGTCTTGAGTTTAGAATGACCACCTTACGCCCATTCTGTTGTGATGACATGTTCAAATTCAATCATGTCAATTTAGATCCATTAACTGAAACATATGGCTTGAGTTTTTACTTACAGTATTTAGCTCACTGGCCAGAATATTTTCAAGTTGCAGAGTCTCCAAGCAAAACAATCATGGGCTACAGTAAGTGGTACTTGTCCTAATTTCTAAAAGTTGCTGCATGTTGTTTGACCTTTTCTCTAATATAAATAGTTGACTCATTACAGTACACATCATCCTACTGTATCATTTTTCCTACATTTGGATAAATTTGGATTTTCAAATTTCATTACTTATCAATGTGAATAATCCTTATTCAAATTGGGTCAAATTTAGGCATGAAGAAAAATGTACATAAGTAAACATTTTTAAAATAATTTTTCGAGAAATGCTTGAATTCTAAGTACCCTGTTAATATTAGGGACAATATAAAAATAATTATTCACATTTTTAGGTCATGAAATGATGCTAAATTTTTAGGGGCACAACATCAAAGAGGAAGTTTTATTCATTTCTATTCACTGGAAATAATTGGTGTTGCGCCCTACATTTCTAATTGGTAGGTAGGTATGTACCTATGTAAGCTTTGATTTGTCTTGCTTGTTCCCCATTGGTATTCTCTCAAATTCATCTAGTGTTTGGTATGTTCAGTGGTTGTACTGGGAAATCATATATAAAATAAGCCCTTTTGAATATCCATAACATTTTCAAGATTAAAGCAATTCAAATTTTGAAATATTAGACTATGTCATTCAAGTCCTTGGCAAAAAAATGCATTTAAGATCTCGTATGCTCCTGGCACATTCGTTTGCAGATATTCTGACGATATTTAACTTTTTTACATCATATTCAACGGTATTCATTATTTGGGGATCCTACCAACCTTTTTTATTCACACTCGGATGCTGCCTCATGTCTTGTAATTGCATTTCTTGAGGCCCACATATTTTCCTGAACTGTATAAGGTGGATTGATAATTTCACGGTAAATGCTATTATTGCAGTGAAATCCTTGCTAGTTAGTCACATTGCTACAAATGAGTAAATCATTGCAATTTTTTTGATCTAAGAGTTTGCAGCATCTAGTATGCAACCAGCTGGAGTGGTCTTTAATATCATGGCTGGCTATGAGTCTAACTTATCTAATTAATAATTAATTTCAGATAGCAATTTTTAATTAATTTTTAGAAAAAATGGTACATCTAAGGTTTAACTTTCTTGTCAAAAAGAAGGTAACTTGTCAGAGTTTCAATTTGGCAATAAGCAAAATCAGCTTTTTGCTTTATCAAAGGTATTTAACATTTTTTGTGATAATATATAAGCTATTTGCTTGTTAAGTATTTTATATCTACTATCATTGATATTTTAATTGAAAAAATTGGCATTAGGGTTTTTGACAGGAGTTTGTACCTCGGCCGTTACCATGTTCTTCAGGCTACTTATTGTGGGCTCGTTATACGTAGAGGCCGGTACATTTGTACGCGGATGGTTACTTCTCGACTGTAACTGACGTGNTAGCTGACGTGAACCCCGTCTTTGGAATGCTGGTTCTTGTAGACACGGAGATGCGGGTGTGATCGACTTGCAGGTAGGCTCGATGCTGGGTATAAACAGACGTGCGGGTCTCACGGGTTTATTCAAGTAGATGAGATCGGACATTTGATACAGGCACGATCTTGGGGAATACTGGCGAGTACAGTTGACTATCCGGACGGGCAAGCTTACAAGTAATTTCCGATAGCGCTCCCTGCTAAGTGACACCTGGGGCGGTGTCGCCACCGTTTATATAGGGCCGGTGCAGCGTCTANTCCCTGCTGAGTGACACCTGGGCCGGTGTCGCCACCGTTTATATAGGGTCGGTACACTTTTCTAGAACAATATATCAGGGGCGATACAGGATCAGTTTAAACGATTTTTCATATTACTGTATTTTAGCACCAGTAATACGCTCCTACAAACCCAGAACCATTTGTTTTAGCTCAGTACGTTGATTGGCCTATGTAAGTTGTTTCGATTTGATATGCAGCGTCTTTATTCCAAGGCCACCTGAAGCAGTGCCAAATTTCGTATTTGTAGGGAAGTCACTTCCTCTCGGTCGAATGTTCTATGCATGCTTCGAAGCTGTATGATTTCTTATAGATATCAAGCTTTATTTCATACCACTATAAATTAAAAATGTGCATAAAATTCCTAAATACGAGTAGACTTAAAAGATTTCTACCTCCTTTTCTGAGGTTTTTATTCGATTGATTAAATTAATACTTAATGTTCATTCATACACATTAGTTCATTAAACTGAACATGAGTGAAAATTTGCACGAAAAGAAAATATTTGGTAACTCAGAACTTTTGCGTGCATCTAAAGAGTACATAAAATTTATATTTTTAAGCTGCATTTTAATTTTAAATAGATGTGATAGGATTTCAGGGGCATAATTCGAAACCATTCATGAAGCATTCACCAGCTATTCACATTGTGCTACGACGCGAGTAGTCTTCCTTGAAGCTATGGATGTCCTTGTGAAGAAGAAAGCGTCTTTGTACTCATATCACCACACTCATATCTCAATTCACGCACTCTCACTAGACAGCTAATTTGTGTGTAGGAGAGGATGTCCTATTTCTTGAGGTGCACAACTTCTCTAAAATCATTGTTCCTATAACTACTGTATTTGAGAGCTAGGAATGTCGGTGCGCATCGATGCGTTGACGTCATTGTTTACCGAGTAGTGATCAATGGGTACAGCAAATCTTCACTCTTCACCACTGTTTTCCTAGAAGTTTTATGTAGAGGTAAAGCCGTTTGCTTGTGGATTATTTTTGAAACGATGATTGAGATACAAGTCACCCAAAAGTATTTTTCCCGTAAGTTGCACGGACGAGTGTATTAAAAGTCTGGAAAGGATTTTCGAATGAAAGGTCGGTAATAGGTTCTCCACAAACCAATGTAGGTGATGGTGAGATGGAAACTATGAACGAGTCCCGGCAGCTCAAGTCATTGAGCCCTTGAGATCAAAAGCTCAGGTCTGTTGGCGCATCCGCAACGTTTGCTAAGCGAGCGCCAGGCCGCTCAGGAGGACGTCGAGTGAAGACCACAAAAAAGTTGAAGTGAAGGCCGTGAAAACGCAACCGCCTTTACAGCTCCTAAATTCACCTTTGGGTTCAAATTGTTCTCGTGAGGTAATAGGCTCACCGACGACACGGGGGTCGTTCATTATGGTCAGCTGATTGCTGTCTCATTGTCTTTGTGAGACAGCGATAGCTTGGTGAATGAAACCATGGTTAACACTGGGGAAGCACTCAACATTTCTCATGGGTTTCTTCTTATTCAAGCCCTAAAATCTTCTTAGAACTTTGTTTTTCTTCAGCTCTAGTAAGAAATCGACGTACCTGTAAGCAAAGCTTATGCTGACTTCTTGATAAAGTTTCTAACACATTTAAAATAATATTAGGTCTGTAACTTTGACTGCACCTGATGAGGATGCTCAGCAATGGAGGTCTGCACTGTACAGCTTAACCCGGGGGAGTTTTTCATCACTTTCAATTTCTTTCTCGCTCTCATTTTTGTCTTTTATAACACGCGAGCAAGAACGCCCAAAGACAATTTAACTATCATAGCTTCGTCAAATCTCGAGTCACCTCATCGTACTCGATCCCCACGAAAATTGCGTGCGCTGTCATTCGTTGTCGCTTTTTGTCCTACTTTTTCCATTCAAAAAAAGACCGGAAAAATTATTTTCGGCTCATGAACGTCATCGGTCGGTATTTAGGGTGGTGCACTAACCACACGTGTTCAGAAGCCTTTAAGTTAGCCCTACTTTCGGCAATTGTTACAGATTATGCAGCAAAAAAGATGTTGTCTGCTACCTCGACAAATGGTGCTGTTCGAAATGAAATCGAGTTCGCTGATTCCGAATCCGAGCTCTGAATTGTTGTAGCCTGACAGAGTTTTTGCTCATGGTTTCGATGAATCCTTAGTTTAGTCATCTCCAACAGATTAATATTCAAATTGTAACAGTATGCGTCTGCCAGCAATAATCGATCGTTATATGTGGGTACAACAAACCTGGAGACATAGTTTTCATCTCAGGTGCATCCTAGTAGAATATCTCAAAAGACCATGGTGCCGAACCTAAAGTATTCATGCAAATCACAAAAGTCGGCAATTTATTTAGAAAAATCGAAATGGATATACCTGACATCCAATGGACATTCGTTTTTCTAATCTCTCATTCCATGTTATCATACTTTTTATCAAATTTATTTGATTCTCAGCTTCATTATTTCCAAGAATATTTTGAACAACCAAAATGAATCACTCCCATGCCGCCAGCTCAAAAGGATCCGATTATCATCTCAATATTTTATCAAACATCACTTCGCCAATCTTGGGTCCCATAAAATTCTTGCTTTCGGTTGCGTGTCCCTTTTTTCGCGAAATTTGAAATTTTTCATGAACCCGAGTTGGATATGAAGAATGTGGGAGAATAATTTTTTCGGGTCTACATCTGGAATACTTGCATACTGCTCATTAATCACAATGCTGACGGGGTAAAACAATTCTGAATGTGGATTTGAAATCCTCATTTACTACAGATAAAAACTTTTGCCATCATAGGAAAACCTTAATTTCGCAGATTTTTGGACACGTCTTCAATACTCAAAAGTAAGCTCTCCGACAAGCGTGATTCAGTTGAGAGAAAATAATACCTTTTCCTTAGAAACTGTTCTTGTCAGTCACTCAATATCTACTAGGTGATCATGGGTAAATTTGATGCCTTTCTCTACCAGCATCTTCACTCCCTAGCTGAAGAGAACATGCCCTAATTATTTGCGTGAACAGAATTCGCTTCACCTTTTTCAGCTTAAATGCAGTAGTTGTACGTGCGGTGTTAACGCTTCGATAATTTCGGTAACATTGAAATTTCTATCGTATTCATTACACCGGTCATAGGTGGCAAACGAAGTGAAACCGAACATGAAGAACACGTTACGTATACTACCTACTTTTTCACTTGCCTAAGAATTTTTCTAAGACTTTCCCTATTGCTACCGACACAATTTTAAAATCTGACATAATTTCAAGTAGAGGACTTGTGTTTCTTACACCTCAAGGATGTAAATCTCACAAATTCAGGATGTGGATTGTAATTCTCTCAACACAATGAATTATTCAATCATTAAAAGATATTTCCCTAACTTATGAAAATTCTCAATTGAATGTAATTTTTTATACTAAACTGTTAATGTATTTAAGACATCCTGAGCAAAAAAAGGCTTCTGATACAAAATGTGGACAAAAGAAATGGTAGTTTTTGCGTTTTTTTTTCAATTCATCTAGCTTTACAGATTCTGTAGAAACCTCTGATATTTCTCTGTTCATCGAAGAAAGCAAAGGAGCTTTTTGTTCATATATTGAAAAAAATCTACTGTAAATCCAATGATTAATACAGAAATTTTGTTCTTGCTCGTCTACATGAAAGAAATTCAAGACTGGCGGCCTACATGTGTTATACTGTTCATCGCATATGGTTGGGAGCAAATGCAGTTTCATTCTAGGGGAAGTTTCAGTAATTAAAGGTACCCATTTATAACACTGTTTGCAAAAAACAAATATCGTTGCACGCATTCAGTATTTATTACTGTAAATACTGCTGTGAAAAAAGTAATGACATAATATTTCAATTCTACTTAATACTTCATCTGAAATATTAGTTTTCTTTCATTACCTCCCATTGTAAACGTATTCGATGCAATTTGTAAAGTTTTTGCTCATTCATATTAATAGCTTAACATGTTACTTATTTTACGGCATTAGTTCAAGTTTATTGCTACCTATATTTCTAGCGCAAATATCTAACAGCATTCATATGTTTCATTGGAGATGAGTCACTTTTTCTATTTGCACGTGGAACAATGGATAGGAATATTTTGAATTTGAGTGTAGTGCTCTTTTCTCAGGAAAATTTTAACGTACGAGTTTTACATCAATGCATGTGAAAGAATACTGGTGCATAATCTGATGAATGTTTAAGCGGACAATGATAATTATTTTAACCCACCAAAAATGATCTTCCGAAAATTAATATTTTGGGATCATCGCCTTGTATGGAGTGTTACAATATTTCAAGCTGATGCGTTTATCCTTTGAGAAACTATTAAACTGTATAACAAAACTATAGGTTCAAATTTTGTACCTCGCAAGTTTCGATCAGTCGCAACAGAGTTTTAAAAAATCGGCGTTTACGATGTGCTAAAAACGACGTTCAATGCTTTACTGTAACGAAATTCCTTCAAGTAGGCTTCAAAGTATGGAATATACGGTCAGAAAAACGGTCGTCTTTATCAGAAATAATTTAGAATCTGTAAGTCTCCCTAGAATGATTTATACGAGGGCCATGTCACGTAAGCTAGGGAAAGACTTGGCGCTTAGTGTCTGTACCCCCACCTCAGGAATCATTACCAGGTCGGGTACAGTGCTGCAAGCTGTAAAAGGAAAATGTGCCTTCAGGAAACAAAACCGAGCGCCGGTAACATTGCTGAATGAACGGTCGTCAGGCATAGAAGGCGGACGCCGTGACTTGCCCCCTCAGTATCGGTCAGTGCATCCTGAGGATTTCGTGTTACAAATTTCCAAGCTATGAACAATTTGATTTCACCGATTCAGATTTTATCCC
>VOMN01078058.1:0-10494 GCA_014899125.1 Orchestia grillus | reverse complement strand
GATGGGCCTGGAAAGGTGCATTTCTTGAGGCCGTAATGCCGCAGCACGGTACAGACCTCAGTGTAACGGCTGGTGTAACACCGGCACAACACGGCACAGACGTCAGTGTAACACGTGATGTAACTCAACACCACAGAGCTGCTCACCATGGAGCACCACGAAATAAGTAACGCTTTAAAGGGACTAAAAGAACCACCACTGAGCCAACAATACTTAATACAACACGAAGTACACCACATTGAAAATAACACTCCACATGCCACAAAACTAGACAACATAAGGCGCCTCTCAGAGCAGTCCCCGGCATGAGGAGTCCACCCTGCTTTTACCTCACAAGTGCAGAGAGCAATGCTACTTAACTTGGCCATGATGAGGCATCGGTTTGGGTCGTGGTTATTTTTGAGTATATTGGCCCTGCATGGCGACGTGAATGCTGGCTGTACGGAGCGGCATCAACATCGGCCACATGCCTGCATGTCTTGCCTGCACGTACCACATGTCTCGCCCGCGCGTACCACATGTCTCGCCATGTGAGCTGCATGTCTCGCCACGTGAGCTGCATGTCTCGTAATCGGTATTGGCCAATTGTGGTGACCATTTGTTTCTGTACCGATGTTGGTCATCATGAATTGTTGGTCAATCATTTTGTACCGCCGCTGGTGGCCGGCCTCTGGGGCCTCCTCCCGATCACTGCCTCCCTGCCTCACCCTTCGATTACTCCTCGTTACCCTCAAATCCTTAAGTTTGTGTACAAAATAAATTATGAAAAAACTAAAATTGCGTTTCGTTGTTCCTCAGGGGGAATTTTGTGGGCGACGCTCAACAGTGATACTAGCCCGAATGGTGAGGTTCAGTGGAAATCAGAACGGTTCGGTGAAAGTTTCCTCCTTCAATGTGGTGATGGCTTCAGCCCACAAACTGGCATACATTTTTCATTTTCAAGTGGTATAGATTTCAAGTGGAGTGCGAAGCGGCCTTGGGGTATAAAATCTTCTTCATTAAAGTCGTAGAAATGTAATGATGGATAATATATTTCAGTAATTGAACTCCCGAGCATCCGGGGCAAGTGTTCTCGAGTTGGGGTCGAGGACCACCCGCGTACCTCAAGTAACAGGGGTGCGGAGGGCGCTGGCCGGTGTGTACCTATGCCTCCAAATCAATTTCAGAAAATAAAGAGAGATCGTTCATTCCAAAAGAATTTTCATACGTGATTCGGTAACAATCGGTTTTCAATCTCGAAGAATACGATGCTAAAACTTCAAACTGTAATTTTTAATTTTCCATCTGATCACTTACAGTGATGTGATAATCGTCAGAACTGAAATTATTGTACAGATTCATTGAGTACTTCTTTCGCAAGATAAGGGGAATTTCGTTTGAAAGACAGACCCTGAAGCGGGAACCTTAAGTTGAAAATTGTATAGAATGAAACATGGATGTTTAGAAGTCGAGTTACCGTGTGGTAAAATGACTATAGCTCTGTATTTCTCTCGGTTCTCACGAAATATATACGGACATTGCCACAGTTTAGCACTTACATTGTTAAAATAGGTAGCGGAAAAAAATGAATTTTAAATGATGGCGCATTTTGGCGTCAAAAGTTTATATGTAACAAATTTTAAGCACAATAGAATATCAACATAAAATAGAGTGGTAGTACATCAAAAATTTTAAGGTTCTACATGTACAAGTTCTTGCAAGACATTTACTAACTTCGCTATGTGAGTTTCACGCTCGTACCGTGGAAGCTAATACTGTTTAATGGGTAGTAAAAGATCGAGCGTCCAAGAGTTGACGGTTGTGTCCAGCCTCCAGACGAATTCAAAAGAAATAATTGTTCGTGATTACATTCAAAATACTTTGCTTGGATAAGCTGAAGTTAAAAAATTGTCGAGCACGCAACAATTCAGTTATGAGTACAACATAATTAACTAGCAAATACCCGATTTTTGTACGGTATTTGAAGAAAATGTTCAATGAATTATATACTTATCTTGAGCGAAGGTCGTACCTTTATAACAAGCAATTTAGTTACTAGTTTCGAAGGTCAACAATGTAGGAAGCCATTCTAAATATTCTTCAATATTTATACTCTAAAATTGACGAGAGTTTCATCATATTATTTAAATTTTTAGTTTGCAAAAGGGCATTTGATCATTTGGATCACATAATTTTACTATCCAGCAGGCACATTAGGATAAGATTTGTGATGAGTGATATTGAAACTGAGTGGGTGGAAAGAATTAGCGGGGTGAGACAAGGATGCATTTTATCACCACTGCTATTTGGATTGTACACAGAAGAGTGCGGCTGAACAATCGTAAAACAGGTGTTAAAATAGGGAAAGATTATGTGTTGCTGTATGCAGATGATATAATGCTAATGAGTGAGAGAGCAGAGGACCTACATTCAGCACCAGATACAGCGTCAGATAATGAAGAAGATTTTAGAGTTAAATTTGGTAATTCAAAGAGCAAGTATTGGTTGTGAATGGAAATGGGGATGACAACAGAGAGTGAACGTTAGGAAGATGAGTGATGCAGAGGACGAGGAGATGCAAGTACTTAGGAATGATAGTGAATGATGAGAGACTAGCTGAGACATTGAATGAGAGGACAGGGAGAGCACATCAATGGTTTGGGAGATTAGCAAATGCAGCAAAAACAAGAGTAAACAAGTACAAAGTAGATAGAGGTGTATGAAGGGCATGGCCGTTCCTAGTCCGATGTATGGACTAAATACATTACCAGTGAGTGTGCAGGTAAAGGACAAACTAGAGGTAATGCAAAATCTGGAGGGCAGAGCAGCAATGGGGCTAAGAAATGTGTAGGTGTAGAAGCAGAAAGAGGAGACGTAGGTTGGACTACATTTTGGGAAAGGATAATGATAGGGTGTCTTGATTACAATGCTAAAATCGATAAAATGGATGAGAATAATTCGGTAAAGAAAATTAGTGTATAGACTAATGGAATGAGTACGTGGGACGAATTCTGTACTAACTCAACTACCTGACTATGGAGTGTGAGAATACTTGATGGAAATGTCGCAAATGGCTGGAGAATGGCCAGCTAAGGGGCAAAGGCTTGAAGAGGGAGGAAACCAGGTATTGAAGACTGAAATAAAAACGAAGGGTCAATAGCTCGGATTAAAAAAGTGGAAAAAGAGGATGGAAACAAAAAGAACACATGAGTGGTTTGTGAGCACAAAATTTTAAAAACCTAAAATTTTCTATGATGGATACTATGGAAGTGAACTGTTATTCCAAGCTAGATCAAAGAGCTTGGAAGTAAATGACAGAACCTACAGGTGGAATGAATCTGGAAGCAAGATATGCCAGATCTGTGACTCAAATGAAGATTAAAATGTTGAACATCTAGTGCTAGAGTGTAATAGATATGAAAATGAAGGATGAAACTATTTGGATTGCTAAGGAAAGAATGTGGAATAGCTGTGATAAATGAGTGGTGGAAAAGAGACAATAAAGAAATAAAAATTATTCTTGGTCTGGAAGAAGGAATGCCAGCCAGTGCTGTGTCTGGTCTCAAGTGCTTCTTAGTGAATGTATGGAAGGAGATGAAGAAGATTATGGACGAATTACTCATAAGAAAGACACACAACATAATGACACACACATAATGGAGGAAGAAAAGATGGTGAGTGCCTAATGAATATTCGGCTGTTGCAAAAGTTTGAATTTGAATTACATCTAATCTAAATTGAACTTCTATTAAAGTTAAAATTAAAGTTAAAGCTATTTCAGAACACGATAAAACATTCGTGGAACATCCGCAACTCATCTATAACGTTTATGTTCCGATATCTCGAAGACGATGAATGTTTAGATTTTTTATTTATTCATGAAAGAGGTTTTTGGGTTTTTATACTTTTTATCAAAATTTATACTGTTAGTTTTCGAACACTGTATGAATTTTTTTTTCGTACAACAGTGTACCTGAAAGTTAAAAATCTTCTTCTATCTATTTATCTAGATCCGTCTTAAAAGCCTAGTAGTTTACTTGGATCTAAAAGTTGAGTCTATAGAATGTATTTCTTTATTTGCTTAATTGTAGTGTTGTATCGAATGAAAATTACTTGTATGTAAATACCTCGAATACATAAACTTCACGTTTTTCAATGCGAACTTACATGAGCAAATACTATATATATCGCTGATTATGAATGCGACTCGCCCTAAATTTTTAGCTGCGATAGATTTGATATTGCCTTTTATATGGAAAAAGAGCAGCCAACACACTCCTTAAAATATTTATTTCGAAGTATTCGTAAGAGCCCTTATGAATTTTATTCGAAGTATTTGTAAGACATTCTTATAATATGCAATACATTAACATACATATATGTGCAAAATTATTGGCTCATACGAAAATGAAAGCAGACCGACTACTGCCAGTGCTCTCCTCCGGGAGCGTTTGATTATTAGTAAACCCCTGAGATGGTTGACGCTAGAGCTACGACAATGTAAGCCCCTTAAGATAGACAGTTCAGCGTGCAACTATGGCAACGTTAAACCTGTCACGCTAAGGCGCGCGACACTACCCATCAGATCAGAGCAAAGGTTGTACCGATCAATGTTAGTGTGTCTACCATACACCGCTCCCGGCAGACATCGGTTCTGAACTGTATATATAGCGCGCCTTGCGACTGAACACCTGCGGTTTTGTAGACCTTTTCTTTATATGTGATTCAAATTAATTCTATAACGCTGCCTATAACAAAATTAGGAAATACATACAGTTTCTTATTATATATAAACAATATTTTAACTCTTTGAAAAAATTTAAATGTACTAGGATGATGATTTTTAGGATATTCTCAAAAATTTTGTCACCTCTTTAGAAAATGTGACGAGGGTAACTAAACTATTTGTTATCAAGACATGAGTTCAGTTTATAAGCATAGTACTTTTGCGCTTTATTATTCATTAATTAGAGCAATTCATGAAAACATGAGCAAAGCAAATTTAAGCTTACATTATTTCATTGGTATTTCTGGAAAGGAATATGTTGTTTTCAATATAAATCCCGATCAATGAGTTTATTGAGTGTTCATAGAATTGTAGCGTGTAAGAAAAGGTTTATGGTAGGGTAAAAACATTATAAGTCATTTCTAGCTTAATGGTTAATAAATAGTCAAATTTCGTATTAGGACTATTTATATGAGAAACTTACTACATTCTTCAGGGTGGAAAAGTTATCATTTAGAAAAAATTGAACACTAATAAACCTGAGCTTCCATATATTTCTTTGTAATTGCTCAAGCCATAAGCTATGCACAGTCAAAGTTTCGTTGTTTCAAATGAATGTATAAGTCCATGGTCACTTAAGCCAAACCACTGCCTCCTCTACGTATAGATGGCAGTGGCCAAACCCGATAAGTACCTCTGGGAAAAATGATTTATTGGATCATTATCCATACTGCGAGTAACGATGCCAAATCCTCCTATCTGCAGTATTAGCAAAATTTATTTGCATAATATATTCATTTCATTTTATTATATCAAAATATGAAAATTTCTCTAATCTATGACTAACTTCACAATATATACTGCTGAAGAGGCGGAGTTAGAAGAGTTTCACTACCATTTTCGTAGTATTCCAGATCTTAACGTTCAAAGCTATTTGTTCATCATTTTTTTTGTTGAAACTAATTCTCCATTTGATCAGAAAACATGAATAAAATATAATTTCATACATTTAGCTTCAATTTAGCTACTGATATGTTTGACAAATATTGATGACGGAATTTTCATTGTCACCTGAGAATGCTAAGTAACTGAGTGAGTATGAAAATAAATGGTTATGGCACGAAACTTATTGGAGAGCTTAGAGCCAGAAAGCGGCTGTGAGCCATTCAGAGCCACTCGTAACGTTAGTTGCTAGCGCTTGCTTGAGTGAGAGGGGGGTGACTCAGTTACGCTCTGTACACACCTGGAACGTTATCTACACCATGAGGTTAAAAAACAGGTACCGGCATCTACTTGTGGATCAGTAGTTGGTGCACTCTGGTGTAGTGCGGTTGAGGTGTAGGTGAGCCTCTGTCGCCATTTAAGTGTTATTGGTCTGATAATTACAAATCAACCAACAAGTGATTTAATGTGTGGTTTACCCAAGCTTGTGTGATTTTGTGAAAAATTCATTTGTATTAGTTGTGTTGAAACTGAAGAATTTTAACTGGAACACGTTTGCTCGTTTTAATAACTTCCGGAAATACTTAAGGGAAAGTGAGCGTTCTTCGAAATTAAATGCCGAAACTTGCTTCTCGCCGTGAAACTTATTCCAGTACGATGGAGGACTGGTTCCATGGAGGTGCAGGTCTCATCAAGAGTGAAGTGGACGATGCCGGACCTATGCTTTCTGCCTCTTTAAACTCTGAGCTCGACTGGAACATCAATGGACTGGTAAATATTTTACATCACAGTTTTTGCTCCTGCTTCTTAGGTTTTGGTCAGATCTTCATAATAATGCGTTCTAGGAACTCGAGTCTAGCACCAATGCAGGCTATTTAGTGACATAATAGCGTAAATTTGTAAGAATTTCTGTTTCTTCTTGAAGATAGGGACAAGTGCATTGTTGAAAAATATCAATAAAATTAGTGCTAATTCTTAAGGTCTAATTCACGATACAACTTTGTAATTACTGTAGGTAAAAGCCACCCTAAACTACGTGAGGCTAAAAATTTACATTGTCGAGGAAAATTTACGCTAGTCTTGCACCTCATGTTTGGCGGACATAATTTATTCTAGCTCGAGCACGGCAAAGTTATGTTTCGGAGTGTTTTTGCAACTTTGAAACCGATTGTTTGAGCACAGTACTTTAGCGTACCTAGTCAGTACAAGAAGAAGCGATGACTTCTGCCACTTCGAGTTAGGTATTCCTGGGTCAGCGCGCAGTTCATTATCGGCCAGGGATTTCCCCGGTAGACAGGCTACAAGAATTGATCACTTGCTGCCTCCACAGCTGGCCCTCAACTTTTGGTGCCCCGTACTAGTCATCATCGGTGTACACTTGTAGCTCTTATCGTTATACTTCGTCAATTGAATCTATTTTGCAAGTGTAGAGGTGCAGCTGTACGCGAGCTCTGGGCATCCGACAACTGTGCTGGCCTGCTCAGGCAACAGCATGTCCACACGGCGTGCCTCCAGCTCTCTTTTGCTGGCCTTACACCTTTTTGAAGTTCAGATTTGATCTTTTGGACGCAAGCTTTGCGGGTCGCTGGACAGTTTTTTTACCTATTTGAGCGCTGCACCTGAGTTTTAAGACATCACCATCGGGTTTCATTTTTTGCTTCTTTCACCATCACTTTTCGTCACCACCACGAGCGCTGCCGCTGTCACCACCAATCGACCAATAGCTCCGCCCCCTTACCTCTGTTACGTCAAAAATTTCCGTTTCTCTCTGCCCATTAATTAATCCCTTCAGCTGATTTCGTCGTTCTGAGGAACTATATAGATGCATGCCTAAAATAGTTTTTAGTTGCTCGCCAGTGACCAGGAGGAGTTTGCATTCAAAGGTAGAGTATTGAAGTTGTTATTAGGCACTATATATTTAGCGGTTACAGACAGGATTGAAAACTTGTAACGGTTCTGATTTGAAAGTTCAAATGCTTTCCATCGATAAAGTAAACCTAAACGTAAACAATCATGTCCTACGTGTTTTTATTTAAAGCTGTGATGTAATTCACAACAACTGGGTTGAAGCATGATATAGATTTAGTTAGGTTTGTGTTTTGGCTTTTCAGTGTGGGTGCGAACATGCGCTGTGAGCTGCCGTAGCGCCACGTGGCTGCGCTAGCTTCATCAGCTTGCGCAACATATGCTGGTTTGCATCAGCCGCCCTGTTCACTCTTGCACTTCTGCCCCAGTCCCTGACTCCAATTACAAACGGTCTGCGATTGATGACCTCCCTGATCATATGCTCCTGCTGCATAGTGCAGCGGGTCCCCATGCTCAGATTTCTGTGAGAAAGTGTGACGTCTCTTCCTAGTAAACCACTGGCGCGTTATGCGTTATATTTTATGGCTGATAAGGCGGGCAGTCGAGGGATGAGTAGCAGAGCTTTGCTCGAGAGGCAGGTACACCGCGGCAGCAGCCCCACTCTTTCTCGGTCTGGATCTCGAATTGCAGGGCTGGGTCTGGTGGCACTAACGTCAGTGCTGCCTCTACCCAACGCCTGGCTACCTGGTTGGACCTGCTGGGTAGTGGTGCCAGAACTGAACGAGTGTCTCATGTGACTGTCTCTGTCTGCACGGGTGTCTCCTGTGTAGGTGTGTCTGTACTGGTGTTGATGTGCGTGCCTGTCTGGACTGGTCTCGTCTCATCACGCCCTCAGACGCAATGCCCTTCAGGGTGTTTTGAACATGTGTTTTAAAGAAGGGAATTCATGTATAAAAGAATTGTAATACACACCTGTTCCTCGCGTGAGTGTGACGGTTAAAAATTCAAATGCAGAACACCTGCAATGCTTTCTCCCTTATGAACTCGCTCCTAATACCGTTGTCAATAATCGCCCATTAAAAAGGTTTGCTGTTGAAACACTCTCTGTAGACCTTTAGACGTGCACTGAAGAAATCGCCGAGTCTGGAATAGAGACCTAAACAGTCCTGTGTCGTACCCTCCGACTCGTTTTCCCCAGTCACTACTGGCCCTGACGACGGTCGGGTCCTGATTATGTTTTGGTCCCGGAATGGCCGTACGTTGGCCGGGCAGAGCGAGCTCCAGCGCTTAATTAAAACGGGTGGGTAGATTTGATGTATAATTTCTGTGTCCAGCGTAATATTAAACCCATTTATTCATTTTCCTGTTTATATGAATGAGAAATTTATATAAAATATCGCTTTAGGAATATGTAGACCTCGGCTTTACCCTTCTCTAATGTCGAATTAGGAACTTAACATTATATCTATCGTTTTAGAGTAATTAACCTGATGTGTTAATCCTATCCACTTGCCCTTATGCGCCCAACGGCCATCATCTCTAGACTTCTGTGGAAGTAATTCTTCTCTAGAAGGTTCTTATAACCGACTGTGCAGTGTGCCCCTGTGGAGAGCACCATTAACCTTAGACAACTCGGCTACCGTAGGGAGATCTTTAGCTATTCAGGACGGGGCAGCGGTGGATCATTAATCGCTATTCCCGAACTGGGCTGCGGTGGATCGTGCACCCTTGAGGGCTTGGCAGCCGTAGAAATCATTCACCTTTGAAAACTTAGCTGTTGCTGAGGTTATATCCCATTCTCATATCTATTTTGTCAAACGCCTGTGATCCCCGCTGATAGTGCGAGCTCGACTTGGACGACGACGTCAACGGTAGTACGAAGATAACCCTCATCTCCATTTAGTTTGTACCGTACTTAGGTTGTTCTTCCCGTTTTGGTTGCACCTCATCTATTGTTTCCCCATTTGCAGGCTTAGTCCATTGTTTAGGGAAGATTTACATTGTGTTTACGCAATTAATTGACGGCCGTCGAATCGATATCGTTTGTTCCCTATTTCTAGTAGAGAGCTCAACGGGTGGAAAATATCCGTGTTATGCAATCGTTGTAACTAATGTTCGTTAATATGAATGTTCACGTCACAACGAAATGAATTCATTTAATAAAGATCATTTATAGTCGAAAGGCACCTTATCGCCGTTACAAATTGAGACGCGTCTTTCTTGGCCACTTGCCTTGTACGTACCCTCGAATTCGTCCACGCTTACCGTGTTCAAACAATTATTATCACTCGCATTATTCACGTTATAATTAAGGCTGAAGCCTCTGGTGGCAGCGATGACAACATCAAGAAAATTATTCCAAAATTGGAGTCTCTTATCAAAAATTATCCTCCAAACTTAAATGGGTAGGCAAGCATACAAGAGAGAGGGATGATGTAGGGAGAAACAGAGCGAGAAAGAGAGGGGCGACTCATGCCGAGGGATCTGATAGTACCAGCACCAGTGTCATCTGACGCCTGCCACCAGGAATACGGCCACCATTACCATTATAACCCCTTTGCCTCCTCAGCCAAAGTCGCCAACGCCCGCAGTCCCAAAGCAGGCCGCAGTTTCACTCCATGCGTGAACGCTTTCGTTCTAACGTGAGAAAGCCGCTGCTGCTGAGGTGCCGCCACCGTGTTTTGGCCGCCGGCTTCCTGCAGCTCGGTGCAGCTAGGGACTTGGTGCAGGTAGTGGTTTGGTACACCTGGGGACTTGGTACAGGTAGTGGTTTGGTACAGCTGGGGACTTGGTGCAGCTGGGGACTTGGTGCAGATAAGGATTTGGTACAGCTGGGGATTTGGTGTGCCATACCCGCTCAAGCTGTGGGTGTGGAGTAGAGTGTGGCACCCGAGGTGCCCGCAAGGCTGGTCACGTCCTGTGCGGTGTGCAGTGCTGGGCAGGTGGCTGCGACCTGTGACGCGTGTGTCTGGGACCGGTCTCGCCGTCACCACCTCATCACACCGTCACCACCTCGTCACACACCGTCACCACCTCGTCAC
>VOMN01078056.1:0-20651 GCA_014899125.1 Orchestia grillus | reverse complement strand
GGCCATGGAAGTTTCTTGATCCCATTTTGACTCAACCAACATTGTATTGCTTTATCAGTGTGACATGGAGCACCAGTTTCCATAAATAAGGAGTCAACTTTACTCATTCTACCTCTTGAAAATTTCGGAAGAAGCCTTTCCTTTAATATAAAAACATACTTTGCTGAATTGATGTTTCCTTCACACTCCACAAGGTTTGATCGACCATCACTCCAAATTGCACCCCATACCATAACTGACAAACCCCCATTTTTCCCAGTTGGCTGTAGTCTTTTCAAATCAAACTCCTGACTACAGAGTCTCCATACCCATACTCTTCCTCTGTCAGAAAATAATGCGAATCGTGACTCATCAGAGAAAATGACAGTGCTCCAAAAGGCCACAGGTCTCTCCACCATTTCATGAGCTCAAACATTTCTGCGCTTGACATTAGTTAGACGAAAAAGTGGTTTTCTTCTTGCAGTTCTGCCATAATAGTCCAGTTTGTGGAGATACCTGACAGCTGTTCTGGTTCTGACATCAGTTTGTGTTGCTACGTCAGAAGCCTCGAAATGTGGCTCCTGTTCGACATTTCTTCGGACGAGACCCCGGCTCTTTCAGAAGGCCCGGGACGACCTGAATGAGATTTTGTGGGTTTCTTGCCTTCTCTGGTGAATTGAACATTCACTCTATTAACAGTAGAAAGAAGTATTTAAAGATTTTCAGATATTTTGCGTTGACTAACACCAACTTAATGTTGACCCATGATACGACCTCGCTGAAATTCGGATAGGTCTAATGTTCCTTTGGTTCGTGGCATGCTTCATTATTCTATTTTGTATGTATTTTGAAATAAAAAATATAGATGAATACAGCATTATTTTTAACTTTAAATAACATTCAGCATGAAATAAGAGTAGAAGTACATTTTTATTGGTGTCTATTCAATTCTGTCGCGTCTGTGGACTGCTAAGTCTGCTGAGCTGCTTGCCACAGAGTCTAGCTCCGTTTGCACAGCCTTTAGTGCTCGCTGTCTGACACAGTGTGCAGGGATGCTTGGGGAAATTGTCGTAGGTTTAATTCTTTAGCTTCCCAATTTTGCATCTGTTCTTTTCGTCTGTTCTTTTTCTGTCTGTTTGTCTCGTTAGAATCAAAATTTATTGTGCTTCTTGATCTTCGACCCGAACTTATTTTGGTTCACGCATTTTCTCGATAAATTCTTCCAGGAAAAATGATCCTTATGGACCAGAAGAACCTGTTAATTGACTTGTCGGCCCCGACAATCAACACTGTGTACTCTATCTTCTTGTTGTTTGCTATCCAATTAATTCTATTTCTTCGCATAAATTGCTCATGCTGAGCCAGTTAAGAAATGTTGATGAAGAGAAACAACTCTACTAAATTTGAGTAATTTTACTTACAATATTTCCCGATATATTCACGTCAATTCTGTGATTTTCTTTTCCCTTGACAATTTTTAACGATTAATTGATATTTGCTTTCCAAATCATTTCCATTTCGAGCTCACGTTTCTTTCTAAAGAGTGATGAATTTTTCAAGATATTTTGTCAGCTTTAACAACAATTTTCATCGAAATTCAAACGATGCTCAAGCGAAAAAAGGTATCATACTCCACTTAGTTTTTCATTTATAAAACAAGAATGATTTCTTTGGATACTGAAAAAATACTTGTTTATGGGTCAATGAAGAGTACAATTTTATGGAAGATAACATGCAACCTCATTACCGAGATAGTTTTAAAAGGTGCGTTCGCCTGCAATGTCGCATAGCGTACCCAGACGTGAGAATTCTGCAACGACTTGCGCTACTTGAGAGGCGGTATCGTAAGTATCGCCAACACGATTTAACTATCTTCCTGCAACATGAAATCAGCCAACGGTAGGGAAGTTCGTTTGCAGAAGAGAAGTCCCAGTTCCCTCCCTGTTTCCTGTACTAAGCGCCATATATTACGAGTCATCATGTCCGTAGGTCTGGATTTTTACAGGGCCATGAGCTCTGCGAGGTTTGGATCTTTGGATTAATGTGCCAAATCAGCATTTCAGCCTAGCAGCTGCTACAGAAACTTAACTTTATGGCCTAAAGTGAGTAAATTAAAATAAATTTCAAGTTCAATGGACAGGGTGCGTAAGGTATCTGAGGGCGCTTATATTTTTGTAATTTAAGCTAAGCTGATAAAAATTAACGTATTTTTTATCTCAGAAGATCCATTGACAGATACAAATATGTAAAATATAAAAGCAAAACACAGCAATTTACAAATTGCAAGATTTCTAAAAGTCGCTAGATCTTTCGTTTGCAAAGTTAGAAAAGAGTTGAATGAAAACAACGGAGATGAATTGGCCACGAGCAAGAGCAGCATTGTCAACGCTGTGACTCACTCAGAACACGTGAGTTTGTCAGAAGAGAGCAAGGCATGATCGACGAAAATTCTGGAAGGTAAATGTGGCATCTTGCCAAAGATCTTCTAGAGTCTGAAGGAACAATAAGGAATGTTGTTCATCAAGTCCTCGGATACAAATCATACGTTCGTAGGCGAGGTCAGGTTTTGTCGACGAAAAATCTAGAGAATCGTTAAATGCGTATTGTTTTTCTGAAAGTGCGGAAGGTGTTCTCAGATATCGTACGCAGCTTGTATCATGCGTCTTAATAAACACCTAAGAATGGTTAAAAAATAAGAATAAAACTACACGTTGAAGAGTTGTTTTCAGTCAAATAATTTTCCTCGTATGTTTATGAATATCCATCTCTGATTTTCTGCAATTTGCGGTTGGGTTAAATAGGAATTTTGCACATATCTGCTAAAAGATTTTTTCTAATTTCTCGAAGTCATAAGCTTGAAACACACAGTGTTGTGCATCAAGTAGTTTAATTATTATGACACTACACCACTTGAATAAATGAATCACTTCTATTGTATATAGAGCTTAAGTCAGCATTGAGAACGAAAGTTAGATTCGAAGTTGTTTTCAAAGAACGAATTAGCCGACGATGCAGTCTGCCAATGCAATGACATCGCGCTGATTCTGCTCTCTCAGAATGGTTTCTAATTTCCGGTCGATGAGCACTTTTTGCCCACCGCTGCTGCTCCATTTGAATAGAATTGATGGAACTTCGATTTCCAAAATATATCTCAAACCTCATGTGACCGAAGATGAGGAGCTTTTCAAAGACATTTCCATGTACATAGGAGACTACCTTGAAATAAGCGACAGTGATATTTTAGAAATTATATAAATTCCTAAGCGTGTTTGAAATAGCAGGGTAAGTTCTAATTTATAAGTTCTGCTCACACTCATCATTCTGTGTAACTAAGTTTATTAAGTAAGAAAATTGAATTTATAAATGTAGGTGACACACTTTTAACTTTAAAATTCCTAAATATTAGAGTAAGAGATTTAAAACTAAACTGCAGAAAATAAGCAAAGGCATTACAATTGTTAAAAATTGTGCAAGAAAAACATTCGTTTACTAATGAAGTAATTAAGAAAGCGTGGCTAAGGGTCAACACAATTATGTTGGCTCGAGGGCTGCAATCACCAGCTGAGTTTTTCCACGATTGTCGAGGTCGTGGAGGAGAGGAGGTCTGCTCCTTCTGAGAAAATCGAACGGCAAGACCAGGAGAGTGAGAAAATTCTTCCACATGTAACGGCTCCTTTATTCAGTGGCTAGGCTGGCTCTGTGCACCGTACTGTACGAGAGAATAACTAGTTCGTCTTCGATCTCATTCAAGCTCATCCTATTCACAGATAAATTAAGTTAATCTTTTGCTGATATCTAAGAAAAATAATAATTTAATACATGGACCCGGCTAACAACTAAAAGCTATAGCTTGTGCTTATCTTTTGTCCGCTCCTGTTTATGACAACCAATACTATTTGTATTAGGTTTTTTTGCGTACACTTTTTGTAGTAGGCGAATTAGTACTGGGATTGAATTATATTTTGTCAGAAATAAGTGTTCAAAAATTTGTGCTTTAGCTAGTTGTGGCAATTTGTATTTTTGGCAAGGTATGCGAGAGGAATTCTAATTAAGCTTTGCAGATCTTGAAGCCTCAAGCTCTCTACAGTTTTCGGTAACTCTAATGTTGACCCGAAGCGATACGAACAGCTTCTCAGTAACGACTTTCTTTCTTTTGATTCTGTATTTTTCAGGTTTATTTATATTCAAATATGAAATCGCACGTGGTATCAGACTATCTTTTTCTAATATTTTTCCGGCTTTACTCCACCGATTTCAGCCCCCAGTCAGTTAAGGGGCCCCTAATGCTACGCAAAATCAACACTTGTTCAACACTTAGCTGTCCTCTTTGACACCAAATATACCTGTTTCATCGAAGGGGCAAATGTACTCGTTAAATCTCTACGAAAACTGATAAAGGCAAGATGACGATACAAAAGATAATCGCACGTTAGAAACTAGATGGTGATGTGGATGCAAGGCAGTCACAGGCAGACATGAAAAGTTAAATGTAAGTTTTATGGTAGCTGTCGAAAGTTCAGGCCCTTACTACATTTCGGAAAATTTAGACCTTTGTGCATCTCAATATGTCGTAGGACATTTTTCTAAGTGCATTATCGACAGGTTGTTCGACTACCCTCGTCTTCCGATTCATCCGCTCTATTCCGGTTTAGTTCAGCAAATTTACCCCTGATTCAAACGCAAAAACTCATATTGATTGATATTTTTATGCCCTGCTTGTGATCAGGAGCCAGAAATACACTTCAGTTAATATAGTCAAATTTTTTTCGTTCATTTGGTTTTGGTAAAAGAAATAGAGTTCAGATGAAAACAACGATTCAGCGTGTTGAACCGTTAAAAGACCAGTTGATATTTTTTTAAACAGCCCTAAAATGAGTTCAACTGTACATTGTTCCACGTTTGAAATTCGAGTTCTCAAGTGAAAACGTTATACTTTATGCATTTTATGGGAAAGTATAAATAACTTCTTCTATAGAATGAATATTCAATTTAAAATACAGATGTATAAGAGAACCCTAATATTTTGAATGGTTTGCATTTCTTTTTCTCTTTTACCCACGACGGTGAGATCTATTTACTATCGGCCTGTCTGTGCTCTTATTTTTGTCCTGTCCGTTGTCTGTCCCGGTCTCTGTCTCAGACTTAGTCCCAGGCTTTGTCCCAGTCTGTGTCTCAGACTTAGACTTGTCCTTGATTTTGCCCTAGTCTCTTCTCAAGTCTGTCTTTAGATTCTATCGTAGGGTTTGTCCCAGTCTCTATCCCAGTTTTTGTGCTAGTCTCTGTCTCAAACTTTGTTCCAGCTTATGTTTCAGATTTTGTCCCAGTCATTGTCCCAATCTCTGTTTCAGTCTCAGTTTCTGCCTCCTGCAGCCATGTGATGCGTCGCTAACGGTAAGCCCCATCTGTTGATCCCAATACACGTCGTCGGAGAAGCTCGAGAAGAAAATATGCTTTCGCAGATTTCAAAACAGGTACATTTTTATTTCAGCACCGCATAAAAAGCAAAAGACGCTCATCCCAATTTTAAGCAGAGATGTTTTTGTGGTTATGGTTGACGTACACCGGAGCCGGGACTATGGAGCGTGAGGTTGGAGTGCGGGGTGCGGGCCGAGACCGGAGCATCGATCGCGACAGAGAGGCGTCAGCTAAGGTGCTGTCGCTGCTACTGGCAGCCTTTCTTGCTGGAAGTCATTGTTCCTGGCAGTCACTGGGATGCCAGATTTTCTTGCTGGCTGTTATCCGTACTTGTTGACAGATCAGGAGTTGAGTGTTCTGCCTGGTGGCCCAATTGTCATCCCAAATCACAAGTGACTGCTGTTGAAAGCTAGACCTCGGTTTCAAATGGTTGCCGCTGGTGAATGTTGTTGTTAATCCCAATCTTAGTTTGTGGAAATCTCCGCCAATTTTGGATTATGGTGTTGCCAATTGCTGACACTCCTGGTTTCTGTTACTGCCAATCACTCAGTCTTTGCCGCTGGCAGTCGTAGTTGTTTTAGTATTCTTTAATTAGTTACAGCTATTGATACTGTTAGTGTTAGTATCAGTGTTTGCTTCTCTGATACTGACCCATATTACAGGAAATAGTCGCTATTTCAACTCTATTATTAACAATTGCATTTGACGCGAATTATATTTTGCCTCTGAAAGTTCAGTGCATCATTTGATCAGTTTTACTGTACGAGTAGATATTTGTTGCTAGAAATTGCTGGCGCTAGTTTGTATTACTGGTAATCACAGTGTGTGCTTGTTTTTGCCAAAATCACCGATGGTGCAAATATCTTCTAATTGTGCCACGTCGCCGTCGGCTACCATTCAGTCGCTATTGCAGTCATTTGTTCGCAGTCCCCACTGCTCTCAGACACTCCTGCTCTCCCTGAGTTCAGCCACAGCTACCAACAGCTACTTTCACCCTCACTCAGTTCAGNAGCCACAGCTACCAACAGCTACTTTCACCCTCACTCAGTTCAGCCGCAGCTACCAACAGCCATTTTCACCCTCACTCAGTTCAGCCACAGCTACCAACAGCCATTTTCACCCTCAGTCAGTTGAGCCACAGCTACCAACACCTACTTTCACCCTCAGTCAGTTCAGCCACCCCTACTGACAGCCACTCTTAGTCTCATCAGGCTGGCAGCCCTTTTTTGCCCTCAACTCTTTTTGCAACCTTTGCAAAACTTGTATCCCGCCACATAAAACCGTGATTCCACGTACCCTGTAGTAGACGTAAAAAGTTTTTCATTTCCACCTTTAGATGAGCTTTTTATGAGTATCAATATCTAGGCGAAATATCTATCTATAGAGCATAAATTGAGGGACTTCTGAACGGTACTAGCAACTTATTTGAACACTGATGCAAAATTCACGATGAATTTTTTTGACAACTCCAAACTATATTTTCTCTATTTTTCTGTAGACAATTAGTCTCTTCCAACGGAGCTGCTCTGAGTTAATGGAAAAATTATGTAATAATATTACCCTCAGGTACCAGCCGAAAAAGGTAGGCCAGATCTACCTGAGGGTAGTTTTTACCCTTATAATCCCAGGGAAAGAAAGGCTTAGACGAGAACACGGTTAGATGTCGAAGGCTTTCGAGGATGGCTTCAAAGCACTGCAAAGAGTAGTGTTTTCAGACGATAAAAGACTGGATTCAGCCCATGGTTCATTCAAGCTATTGGAATATCTACGGTGATTTTTTCATTTCGGCAATGGTCTGAAGCTAGGAAAAGATCTCGTTCTATAAAAGAGGGTTGGCAATGTGGCAGTCTCGTCCGTAGGGGATCACAGAGTTTTTTCAACCGCCCGTTGTGATGAATGAGAACTCATTCAATAGCCAGTTCTCTTCACTAGACGAAGCAACGTTGTGTACCATACCGTAATTGCCACCATCTTGCATGGAGC
This sequence comes from Orchestia grillus, assembly GCA_014899125.1. NCBI lineage: Eukaryota > Metazoa > Arthropoda > Malacostraca > Amphipoda > Talitridae > Orchestia > Orchestia grillus. The sequence continues at coordinate 13,274 of VOMN01078056.1, read as the reverse complement.
TGAAAGTGTCTCTCCAGTGTGCTCCTTAGGGCATTTTATCAGTTATTTTTTCACTCCAGCATATGAAGGAATTTTAGTTATGTATATTATATAATAATCTATTGGTAACAATTATTCATTAGTTTTTATTTGTCTGACATTGTTTGACAAATACATTTCAAAAGCAGGGGTTGTTATTGTTACACTGCTTTATTCAGTGATTCCTAGTACTCAGCTACACAACTTCCTGCCGACATTACCTGAAGTCGTGAAGTTGTTTGGAGCAACGGTCCTCGTTTTCGGGCTTTAAAGTCAAAGTTCACATAGACTTCACTTATCAAGGATTTAAAGTAAAACAGTCTCTCTGCGCAAAAGATAACGCGCAGCATAAGATCTAAGCTGTTTCAGTGCCAGTATAGAAAGTTTCCTTTCAACAGAAATTACATAATTAGACATTTAATTTTTAACAGGGATGATGAAAACTTCTGTCGTTCTATCATGAACGATTGCCTATTTTTATGAACTGCAAAGGTACAGCAAAACCTTCATGGTTATCATTAGCTCAAAGAGTGGTTGTCTGTCAAACGACCATAGCGATGCGTTGACTGCCATGGAGCTGCGTAAGGAATTGGACATTCGAGAGCTTTAGATGCCAATAAACTCTAAATAAATCGCATAAAATGGAGCTCGGGCCTGTGTGGGCTAGTACTCGTAACAGTCTCGCCTATCGAAGAACTTTTGTTCCAGAAAGAGACACATGAACGCAGATATTATGGTTTTGAAAGCATTATTTTCGTGGGACCATGGAATTGCCAGATTTTAATATTCGCCCACAATCGACTGTGTCGTGACGATAGAAGTGCTTCAACTATTTATGAATCCAACTATGCCACTGCACAGGGTACTTCGAAAAAATGTTGGTAGCTTTTTGTTTGTTGGTAGCTTTTCGTTTGATTGTAGCTTTTAACATGAAAAATTTGCTGCTCTTATGTTGGTTGCATCTTGAAGGGATTGGATTAAGCTTTAATAAAAACATTTCCAAACAGATTAGATAAATAAGGCCCAGTATCATATCTACAGTTATTCTCAAAAGATATTTTTTATTATGAATTAGGAGTATTCTCGGGTTTCGGACAAAATCCATTTCGAGTTGTCACCGCATTAGTGTTTGCCTAATGCAAAGCTTGTTTTTCATTTTCAAACCTTTTGTAGATACAGAATGAATTTCTGCATCCTAAGAGAACAAGTATGATTGGGGTCCATTTATTAGCACTTAAAAGTGAAGTATGCATTTTCTGAGACACCCTTGAGACTTAATAATATCCCAGCGATGCTTGGTCCGTCACTCTGTCCGTCTCTCTGTCACCCTTTTAATAGTTTAGATTTGAGAAAATTTCCGGATCCGTCTTTCTAACTAATCAGCGAGACTGTCAGAGACGGCAGTCCGTATTAGTGATACTGCAAACAACAAAATTTCATGTCAGAGTTACCGTAAATATGAGGGCATCTTAAGAAATTAACATCATTTTTCCCGCCATTTTTGGCGGGTACGTTTATGTACTAGTATCTCTATAAACAGTGACAATGAAAGGATTCATAATAGGTATGCTGCCACTTAACTCGAAATAGCTGGAACAAGCAAAAATGATTACTTGACTCTCTGTATTTTATTCTTATTCACTTCAAATGGCTTCAATGGCCAGTGCTAGTTTTGATCCATGAATCAAAAGGGCTACTTCAGACTCAGATTTGTTTACTTCTACCGCTTACCGACAGTTCAGGTACAGGGAGTGAAGCTGTGCCTGTGAAGTAAAATTATATTTTTTAATTTCAGATAGTTCAGCGTCAAATTCGGGAGGTCATCGTGAACTTTAATGACACAAAAGCGAAAGAATAAACTGAAATTTCTAGAAATGATGTTTGCAAACACCGCCAACGAAGCATTCCTGAAATGTTTCTCATCTTCTCGTTTTCTCGGATGTGGAATTATCGGAAAGTCAAAAACATACGTGAAACAATTATAAATAAAGTTGGAAGCTGAAGAATTTCTAGGATTTAGTTTTTTTCCAAATGGAAAGTTATAAGTGGGACACATGGACAAATTATTGAAGGAAATGATACGAAAATATTCTGCTGAACTATCGTATACTCACTACAGGGTCAGAGGGGCAGAACATACGTTTTGGAAAACATAACTATTAGCTCTGTAATATTTGTTTTTCGATTGCTCATTCCAAGGTTCAATTTTCATTGCACTTACTTGGAAGTATTTATGACCTAAATATTGACAAGAATTTAAATAAAACTTTAAAGTGTAGAGCTGTGATTTGTGTGTAAATTGTTCCCTTTCCTCATGCCGATTGAAATTTTGGTTTTCACCGATGTTGTTTCCCAAGTAAAGCTTTCCAAACACCCCATGTCCCAAGGAGATGCAATCAAATCTGAAATAACGGTTAGCTCATGCAGGGTGAGGCTGGCACGTGGGTTTTTCAAAAACGATCATCATTAATCTGTCACACACGGTAAGAATTTTTAGTATTGCATCTCCGATAAGAGGTATTTTCCATTCACGGCTAGTGTGCACTGCGTATAACGAAAATTAATACATTATTTTATTCCTGAGACCCATCGACTACAATGTCACATGCGTTCCCTATTAAAAAATTTTTTTCTATAATCCAATTATAAAATATTTCTATTCCGCATAAGGCAAGAATGAATATCAAACCATGAAAACTTATTTGTAAATACTGTATTTATTTATTCTTAAAAAATTCATCCTTTGTGTCAGCACAAAACTCTGTACCAGTTAATTTTTATTCTTTTGTCTTATTTTCATTTTGGCATAATAACAGTGTGAATGTACGGACAACAACGTTTCCATGTTTCTTAAACAAGCTTTAAAGAGAAAGGGAAAAACAAGCTTTATTGAACAATTTTATTGATAGGTGGAAGACATCCTTTTAACGTACCTTTGAGGCTGATGTCTGGATATGGTTCCTACTATTAAGTAGGCATCTTTCAGAAACTTGGTTGCATAGTGAGACCAGTCTTGGTCGCTCCAATTAACCTCAAAGAAGAAGAAGAAGACCAGTCTTGGTCGACGCAGTGAGGGTTTCCTGGCCAGCGGCGCGTGAGACGCGTAGTTGCAGTTGCTACTTGATCCGGTGTACACCACCACATTTATTTCCCCTGAATGTGTGATTCATGGTTTTGGGGCCCTTCTTAATGGCCAATACTGTTTTAATGGGATTTGTAAGTTGGGTAACTGCCCCGTTGAGGCCTTTTTATTCATATTATAACGCATTTGGTGTAATGCGGCCGTACGTGCTAACTTATGTGTTGACATTTGCTGATGTTCCATGATCGGCACTTTGCTCAATAAGGTTTTTGAGATTCAGACGAAGCATTATTGCACTTGGGTGCGTAGGCTCATTAGCAACCCAATTCATATCCCTCTGTCACTACACCTTGGTGAAATTCTGTAGTGATTTTTTAAAATAGTGAACAATTTTATTCCCGTTAACCTTTAACTTTGGGTTCGGGTCAACTTAATGGGATCTGTTTAGCTCTGGAATATCATTATTTTAACTTTGAAATTCCCCACTTGGGGTCAAGTAGATTCATCATCTAACATAAATTAGATTGACTGATAGTAGTGAACATCAGCGCATTAGAATCATTAACCACATTCAAATCCTAATAACCTACATAAAAGGCCTGAACAGGGTACCGTCTACGCTTTTCCTGCTACTTTTGGTCTGGCCAAGACGTATCAAGTTTTTAACCTACAGAGTACAGTACATGACACCAATGAATAACCATTGCAGTATTCATGAAAAATGGTGCAATACATCAAAAGGGCTTTTATTCTGTTAGGATCACTCTCCGATTTTCCTTTTTTATAAAAACTTCTTCATAGTCTCTGCAATCATCGAGAAAGACATCGCGATCTTTACGTGAGACGAGTTCTTTTTGCCTTTAAAATGTCTCCCGGTTTCAACTATACGTGAGGAAAACTTTAGTCTGATAAGTAATGTAATGCATATAATTGCTCTAGTGGAGAATGACGCATAGTTTGGAGGTCTGTGACTAATCCTTTTTTTCTTCCCTCGTGGTTTGCGGTGGCTGGCTTAGTCACCTAGCTCCTAACTTTTTCGTTCTTAATGACGCAAGAAGTTGGCGACGCTGAATTGTTCTGGGATCTTCGAAAGTTTGATTCCCAGGGCACCAACTTACTCTCGTTGCCGTCACTTGCCGCGCTGAGTACTTCGTAGATGGGCGTATCGTAATCTTGTGTTTTCCACATATGTTAATGCTGTATTAGCGTCCTAGGGTCTCCCGTCGCCCCAAATTTGCTTAGATGCATGTAATTCCTCCGTGGTTTCCAAAACAGCCATACTTTTCATTTCAAGAGATTAATGTAAGGTTAAGGCTAACATAATTTTGTAAAGGAACTTGGTTTGAACCATCAACAATACCGACAACGTTTTAGTCAGCTCCGACTTCCATACCAGTATGCTTCTTGTTAACTGTTGTTCGCCTCTTTAACTGATAATTTTTGTCGATCAAATACAGAGTATATTCGCCTATTTTAGTCTGTATTTTTAACATGTTGAGGCTTGGACATTGAACCGAGAAGTCTCGTTGATCAATTGACTTTGGTGTGCTATCGTTTGAGTAATCAAAAGTGTTCTACGCTGCCTTGTTTTCTGCTTTGAATGCTTTGCTTATAAATTCTGCATGCTATTTTCTTGAATTGGTAAGATTCCGATTGTTTTAATTCTGTACTTAATTTTTGATAAAATCTTGTGCATAATCTGTTATTAGGGAAGCTTTTTTTTTGCGTCCACCTTTCGTTGAATCAAGTAACGGAATTTGTCGTGTATATTTATTCCTTACCTCTAATAGGAATGAGAATTAGATTCGCCGAACTGCGTTGAGATGCGCTTATCAATAAGGCAATTTTATCTTGATTTTCTTTTCATCCAAAAGTTCATCGTACGATATGATGAGTGCTTTAATTAGGCTAAAAACTACATTTCAACGAAAATTAAATATATAAAAATAAAGTTATAAGATTTGTATTAAGATTGAACGCATATAACAAATGTTGTTATTACAGCTAAGGCACTTCTTGGACCAATGTAAATAATTTTAGGCGTTTCCGAGCCCACTAACCTCAGAAATCGCTTGTGTTTTATATTACACAAGAGCGTCTGATCACCGCACTCGACATGGTCACAAAACAACAAACTCCTCATAATCGCAGCAATGGCAATGAGCTGACCGCAGTTATGGATGTAAAACAGGGCGCTAAGAGTCTCCTTCTCGTCTTATCGAGATGCCAAGGACACCCATTTGCTAGATCGCTACAAGGCCTGGACCATTTGAAGAAGCTAGCGTGGTGTCGCTGAACACAAACCAGTTCTTTTATTAGGAACGTGTTCTGAATTCAAGGTGCTTTAGTTAATATTGAGATTTGAAACTACAAGCCGTGCATCCCCGTGTAACCACTGCACCAAAGCAGCATCCGATCATTGCAATATGGTGTCAACAAGTAAACAGGTTTTGATAATACCTGACAATCAATTGAAAGGAAAGCGTCTTTTGTAGGCGGCACAATTTTTCCCAAGTAGAGAGAAATCTATGCGCACCCATTGACTGTAATGTTCTTGAATTTTCTAAAATATCGACAAATTTATCCAGTGAACATGGTAAGGACAATGTACTTTGATCTATTACTTTGATATCAAGAGGATATTAGATTATACAGCGGTAAAGTTCATCCATTAAGAATGATCCTAAAATGACCACCCCAACTCGCGATGCCTCAAGTTATTAAGCTTAAGTTCTCACCAACCGCCGCTACAGACGCCATCAAAGTTTCTAGCATTTCGTTGAAAGTATACATGAAAATGTTCATACTTTCATTGTTTCACGTCAACTTTGGCTTGTATTGGTACTGACGGCTGTTACCCCAATGAATTGAGGTATCATTACAGGTTGGATGGAGCGAATGCCTTCACATTGACCCATTAATTCCAAGGGGTGAATATTTTGCAAAGTTAGGTATTGTTATTTTCAAGGTTCATATTTTACCGGACTTAAATTCCCTTTTCAGCGTCTGGTAGCGAAAGTAACGCGTAAATCACCTGCGACAGATCACCCATTCATGTTTTTTTACGCAAACAGTCATGTGAATACTACAGCGCTAAACAACCAAAAAAGGATAATTTTCCGTAAGAAATAAATTCCGGTATGACGGGGCAAACATCTTCCGACCCACGTGGGCTTAATCTGCCAGTGCCAGTAAGCCCAATATATGCACAGTGCGTTCAACAAATATCGGATACATAGTCAAAAGTTTATTAACCACAGTTACACAACAACAAAGTAATCGAAAAATAAACATTATATATATTTGAACGCTGAATACTAAATCGAAATAAGAATGCACAAATAGTAAAACATTGATATAATATCGTCAAAAATCTTAAATTATCACATAAAAATTATCCAACACCCACAAAATTTTTTGACCATTAAAAGTGATAAAAATTTACTTTGAATATTCTGGAGTAGTTTGTGTGACAGGAATGCTCTAGAACTTTCAAGAAAAATAATGCACTTCGTTTACGTACAACAGCGGACCTCAGTCAATATTTGATAGCTGCATGAGCAGGAGGTCATCGTTCAACACGTTTATTTCTAAAATGGTAAGCTCTACAGAATTACTAGAAAAGACCCGAGAAGCAATGCAATCGTTCAGTTTTATGAAAGTGATTTGGGCTATAGAAAAGTTTCATCTATGCTGAAAGTACCAATTTCAACCATTGGTGACACAATTGACTGGTTCAAGTAGTATCAGTCCACGGCAAGTATTCCACGTTCAGGGCACCCATCTAAAGTTTCAAACCGTGCGGCTAAACAGATAGTGCGTAAAGTAAAGAAGAGCTTCAAGTGACTGGAGCTAAACTTCAAAATGATTTGGAACCAACTGGAACAGAGGTATGCAAGAATGCAATTCGAACAATTCTTAGTAACGAGGGATTCCGTTTTCGTAAGCCGAGAAAAACACCTTTGTTCAAATCAATTCATGTTAGAAATTGTCTGAATTTGACCAAAGTACTAGATGGATTCAAAAAGTTCGTGAGAAAAGTATATAACTAAAAATCATCTGAAAAAATTTTGAAGTCAATGCACCAGAACGTTCTTGTACCAACGTGTTCTCACGTGAACCTTTACATGAATGTTACAACGCAATGGATGCATGGCAGCATCCGCTCAAGCAATATGGCCTCGGCCAAAATCGAGGCGAGGACAAACATCAACTTCATGGTGAAGCTTGGGTGGAAGAACAGCCAAATCTTTGACTTTGTGAAACAAGTTTATGGCGACAATGTCCCATAGAAATCAGCAGCCTGCAAATGGATTATTCGTTTCAGAAATGACAGAAATGAGACTGAAGATCATCCCTGCAGCTGCAAGCCATCCACATCAGTTTCTGTGAAAAACATTGGTGTTGTATGCGACTTCACTGGAAAAGATGAATGAATAACCACTAAATCAGTAGCAGACATACTCAATATCTTCGTGGGTTCTGCACACACAATTCTAGTGGACAGTTTGGGGCTGAGCGAGCTCTCCGCTCGATGGGTTCCTAGGCTGTTGTACCTAGATCAGCAGTAAACAAGGACAGATCTTTCCTTGGAAATTTAGAACAAGTATGAGGAGAACCCTGAAGCTTTTCTACACAGAATTGGGACCGAGGATGAGACATGGCTCTACCAGTGCGATCCCGAGGACAAAACACAGTCGATGCAGTGGCTGCCCAGCGGTGGACGTGGGCCTGTCAGGGCGACACATGGGCGTTCAAGAGGATAGGTTATGGCCACTCTCTTCTGGGATGCAGAGAGGATCTCGCTGGTTGACCTTCTCAACGACCATAAAACAATTACAACTGTCTATCATACTGACATTTTGAGAAAATTGTCCAAGAAAATCGCAGAAAAACGATCTGGGAAGATGCGTCGGCCCGTCCTCTTCCACCACGACAATGCACCCGCGCACGGCGCTCGGCAGACAGGGCTGTGCTACGTAAATTTCGATGGAAAGTCATCCGACATCCACCTTTAAGCCCTGACTTAGCCCAATCCGACTTCTACTTATTTCCAAGCCTGAAAAAGTCATTGAAAGGTACCCAGTTTCTATCAGTTGCAGCTGTAAAAAGAGCTTCTTTGACATGGTTTGAATCGCATGACTCTCAGTCTTACACAGATGGATGTAGAGGCTGGTATCACCGTTTGCAGAAGTGTATTGATCTTGGTGGGGCATATGTTGAAAAATAAACACCATAACTTTGACTGTTTTCTCTGTTCTTTTTCCACGAACTTTTTGAGTCTCCCTCGTACATTTAGAGAGGCCTGCAAGTTTTTAGGACACTTTACTGTGGTCTTAATAAACGGAGATCGAGTTACTTGGGCGAAACTTTTGGCCCTATGTCGGATATTTATTGCAACCACTGTAATTCTTGCTGCCATAGCTTACGGCTCAAATTTTGCTTTGAAATTTATGACTTAAAATGAACAACAGTATGAAAGCATAGGTTTTAAAAATGCCAACGGTTACCTACGTCTTACTTGAATTTTTATATGTACGGATATAAGCTTGTAACATGTTCGTACAACATTTTTAAATTATTTTATTGTTGATCTGAGACAAATTATTTCCCCGAAGTAGTATAATCCGGTAAATAAATATTAAATAATAATTATTATTACAGTACTTTCATATTTTACTTGTTCTCCTCATTTTTATTATCCGCAAAAAAACATACAGGTGATGCAGGTATTTTATTTTATGCTTCACATTTTTAATGTTATTGTAATTATTCTCAATTATTTCATCAGACTTCATTCAGTAAATATGAAAATCAGTAAACTAGTTTTTGGTACATTCCACAGAGTATATTTGCTTTGGTAGGGTACGGAGTAAAATTTGACGAATAATATTTACGAATTATTTCCCTTGGGTACAAATAATTTGCATTGCCACGTCACCCCTCAGCCAAACACCTTCAGGCCTGATCAGGAAATATGCACTTTTGCTCAAAATTATCGGAAGCCTAACATGTTCTTTGATATGAGTGCGTAGTACATGCGTACGTTTCATCAAGTTGTTTGATCATAACTTTTTTTAAATTGAGTCACAAGAGTCCTCCAACAAGACCAAGGGAGTCAAAGAATAGAGGAATCAATTCTTGTGGGAGTAACATGTTCCTCGCTTAAAACATTCCCCTTCCTTAATAAAAGGGAATACCTTCAAGTCATACAAGTCTTGATTTCGTATTTAACGTAGCTTTTCCTTGGCTTTTCAATATATTTCAAAATCACACAAAGAAAAACATTCACCGTATGTCTTTCTCCAATTCCTGCAAATTCTTCTCAATGATCTTGAGATTAGCCTTCATTAGCACACACTTCTCAAAGGTCAGGCAGGTTAGCTTTGGGTAGAACTTAATTAGCTGGAGGCAGTAATACAATTTTTTTATGTATAATCTTGGGTTGCATTTATACACATTTAATGTGGGGAGAATCAAATTTGCCTGAGAACAAGGGCGATATGACGTGGTACAAGTTCTTACCTTTCAGAATACACATTTATGATTATTGCTTGGTCTGAAAACCAGTATAAAAGTAAGGTTACACGAATATTTCACTGTGGTCACCATTGCTTACGGTTGTTGCTGTTTTATGCGTACAATATGAAGGGCAAAAATAGATGAAGTATTTAGCTGTCACTCTGCGGCGGTGCAGAAGGCTTCAATCTGCAACAATCTGCAGAGGGTGCCTGGAAAACTTCAGTATGTGGTAATAAAAAACAAGTAAAAAGTTAGTACGGAGGGCCGTCAACTCATCCACTCTCTTCCAATGCACGCTGACTGGCAGCGTCATTGCTACTAGAAGATTGTACGTGTGGCAACATGCTGATGCCACGTGGTACTTTATAATTTACAGCTACGCATTTATGTCAGCCTCTGAATACGTACGGTTTTACGCCATGGGTGCACTCTTCTCACTTCTGCTTCCCGCTCAGGGAGTTCTGGTGGTGGGATGGGCACGGAACGAGGCATAATTATAGAACTCCTATTGTACATTCATCATTTAACGCATAAACCGAACAATGGTAATGATTTTGCAAATTTTCAGGCATACGGACTCTTGAATAGCTGCCGGTGGCGGGAGCGCTTTTTGAATATTTTGAGTCCGTTAGCCGGTTCTCGGCAACATTTTGTTCATAGAGACCACTACCGCTACCCTGCTCCCCATGAAGGAGCCCTCGTGGAACGGATAGCGGGCCAAAGTCATGACCGTAAGGCTCTGGATTTATGTATATTCTTTTATTTTTACTGCAATGCAATGCAAATACATTAATTAGCATATTTATTGGCTACAGCTACTGCTAGTCTCTATCCCAGTGAATGTCCTGAGAATTCCGAAATCAGAAGCTCTTTTGAAGCGCAACGACCATGTACCTACAAGATTATTAGATTGAACTACTTAAATTATGATTCCTAATATACGGTTTAAATTGTTAAAATCAAAACAATATTTTAATTTCAGTCACTTCGTTGAAAAAATGAGTCAATTGTATACCATCAAAAACTATTACACGTCAATATTTTTATCTATAGTGGGTAATTAGGCCTATACACAATATAGCTTAGTTTCAAAGCGACTAGTTTTGGGAGAGTTTCTTGGTCTCAGGAAAGAGATTCAGGATTTTATAAGACAATGTGGGGCAGACAAACGGTGTTGTGCTGGCGTTGGACAGGCAGATGGTGTTGTGCTGGTGTGGGGCATACAGACAGTGTTGTGCTGGTGTGGGGCAGACAAACGGTGTTGTACTAAAGTGGGGCACAAGGCAGACGGTGTTGTACTAAGGTGGGGCACAAGGCAGACGGTGTTGTACTAAGGTGGGGCACAAGGCAGACGGTGTTGTACTAAGGTGGGGCACAAGGCAGACGGTGTTGTACTAAGGTGGGGCACAAGGCAGACGGTGTTGTACTAAGGTGGGGCACAAGGCAGACGGTGTTGTACTAAGGTGGGGCACAAGGCAGACGGTGTTGTACTAAGGTGGGGCACAAGGCAGATGGTGTTGTACTAAGGTGGGGCACAAGGCAGACGGTGTTGTACTAAGGTGGGCAGGGCAGACGGTGTAGCGAGGCACGGCGCGCCTCAGCGGGGAGAGCTATTGATTGCTGCTGCAGTTGCTGGCGCTGGCCAGGGCGTTGCTGGAGTCCCCCCCCCCCTTCTNACGACTGCTGTTCTCTCAAGCCTCCGTCCTCGTCGCCGCCACGCTCCCATTGTTTCTTACAATGAATCAACCGCTAGTCTGGAGGGCATCTTTGTTTCCGGAGACCAGGGGATTAAGTTTACGTTTTTGCGGATATGGATTTATGGTTTCGCTATGGATTTATTCTGAAAGCGGTTATGTACCATAAAATGGGTTGAGATCTTTCGTTTATGATTTTTAGGGTTATGGGTTTGAATCTGCCTTCTGCAGTTGCGTTTATAGAAACTCTTGTTCTTATGTAATTAGTTTCCCAGATTTTTAAACCTGACATTATTGGTTGTATCTGCGTAGAAAATTACCAGAAGCTTGATGGTGTTTAGTGCATGGTAAATACCCACGGTATGTTTTTGCATGAAATAATTGGCGTCATTATTCATGACTGCAACCTAGTATAGTGATTTATGTTTTGCTAATGGTTCCGGGTCTTGTTCCACTATTCAAACGCTGCAAGGTTTACTTGCCTTGAATTTTTACTGTCTGTCGCAAAGTCCATATGTCTTTGTCCTTGCTGTGTGAACGGGAAATTTTTTTGTGTTCTTGGTAAAATAAAAAATACGACTGAACGTCTCATGCACAAACTGTGCTTTATGTACATCGTCACCTTTTGCTTGCATTTAATTTATCGTTTTCTTTGCATAGTTTCTTAGAGAAGTTCTCGTGCTAACCCACATTTCTTGCTTAACTGATTTGTCCTCATGAAGCTTTTCAATTTTGTTCGTACGCAGTATCTGCTTCAGTCGCTCGTGCTTTTAGCTCGCTGATTAAGAGCCTCGTTCTGAATGGCTGTTCAGACCTCCAATGTTGTTGTGCGTCCGTACGTGTTGTGAGCGTTGAAGACGCTACAGCGAGCTCGACCTGCTCGGATATGCAGCCGCATTCACGTTTTCATTTTTAATATTTTCCATAAGCTTAAGTATTAAAAAATTCCGTTTCAGAAGCCTCACTACCTGAATTTTTACTCAAATCTTCCAAAAGCCTCTCTGATTTTCCACAGAAGTTGGCTAGTTTTGAAGCTGAGTCGGCAGTGGTAGCAGGTTTCTCCATCCTGACCTCCTCAGGCGCACTCACGGGGCCAGCGTCCGCCGTCGGTCTCGTCCGGAAATGTAATTTGCAGGCTCTGCTGGATTGCTCAAATTTCTTAAGTTTCTCGAACGCTTGAGGAAATTTTGTATTTTTAGGTCAAGGGGATGAACTTGATGCGGGGTTAAAAAATGAGAGAATTGTAGGTCGGTTTCTTTGGCGGTTTTCTCCACAAAGAGGGGCACTGTATAAATTTGCAGCTTCTTTTACATGATGCTATGCTACATGTTTTGGGCAGAGTTTCAAGTTTTCAGCTCCTCTCTTTGAGTTTTGAGAAAACCTGGTTGTAAAGTACGGCTATTTTTTAACGTCCTACACCTTGGCAACTGTGCGCGCTGCACCTTCCGGAATAATTGTGTTTGTCCATCAGGAGCTGAAAATTTGAAGTTCATCGCAAATTCACTCCTCCCGCCTCCGGTTTTCCCAGTAATTTTGCATTCAGTATTCTCATTACAGTAAAAAACACTCGAATTTTAAATGTCGCTGGGCATTTTGCTACTACTCTTTCAGATATATACAAAAGGCTTATAATGATGTGACGGGAACGCATGGTTCGTCAAGGGTTGAGATGTCGTTTCATTCCTCTCGCATGCATATATGAGTGCACTCATTGACTTACAGAAGAAAGGGACAAAAAACACAGTTTAATCAAAATACATTCACTTTAGTAATGATATAACGGGAAATTCAAATTTACAAAATGCACGGAGAGCACAGTCGCAGGTTAAGGACGAAATGTTCTGAACAACAAAGCACGCACAAAAAACATGGAATTTCGCGTGTCTGAACAATATAAACGAATCTCACAGGAAATAAAAATGAACATAACAAAATTACAATAATCAAATTTGGCATTC
>VOMN01078053.1:0-48645 GCA_014899125.1 Orchestia grillus | reverse complement strand
CATCCGTAGGGTAGAATTTCGGTTGGAAACAGGATGAGCGGTGGGGGCCTGGTTTGCCCTCTTTGATATTGTTACGCGATGTTGCAGTGGTGCAATAAACCTGACCCGGCGACCACCTCGAGCAGGGCCAAGCTCAAGTGGTCTTAGAATGGTTCTCTCCAGCAGCCCCCAAATGGGGTCCTCCCGGTCCAGGGCTTCCAAAACACAGCATTTGTCAAGGACCTTCCAAAAAGCTCCTGTGGAGTTTCAGTTCTTTCTCGTTGTACCGTCGCCGAGAAAAAAGTAGGATGGGGAAAAGATTCTAAGGATGGACCAAAATTAGAGTTCAAAATGAGGCACCTTTTTTGGATGATGATGCATTAAAGGATGCGTCTGATATGTGTGTGTTTTTACCCATTTTTAGTTTAAATTTGGCTTCAGCTCGAAAGCTGACGCCAAAGCGCACACATTAAAGTTAAGATTAAGACGAAGAATTTTTATCAAACGAATAAAAATATTCCCAACGACGGCATACATCAGTTTGCAAGTGCTAGATTTTAAATTACTGCACTACTTCAGTTAATTTATATGTAACTTGGATTTTTTAGCGGTAGTATTGGATTTTACATAGCCCGAATATTCTATTACTGTGAAGCGATGCGACTAATAAAATATTTTTTTGGGTTTAATTGCCTGAATAAAAAATTCATTGTCATATCTTTCCTGCCATTGATCGTTTTCCGTCGGTTACACAAAAATTTGTACAGGATAAATCCATCACTAATAGATAATTGGTTTCTCTACTTAACTATTTTAATGACTTGAGTTAGCAAACAATCTTAAAAGTTTCCCGGATTATATAAAGAATTATATCAACATAATTTTCCGGTACATTTATCACCAATAACAATCCTTCAACATGTGCAAGCCATAGCTCTTCCAAATTGTATTATAAAACTTCATAGTCAGTGTCGACCCAAATGATGTCCTTTAATATCTTGTATATACCCATTATATAAATTTGACAGATATCTTCCTTCTCTCGCACGAGCGTGCAGAGAATTCTTTGAGGTTCATTCCGTGAGCGCTGGAGCTTCAACAACGCGCTGTATCTATGCTGCAAAAAAATAAAAAATCCACGACGCTCGGATCCTTAAACACTTTATAAGCGGTCTTCAAAAAGAAGCTCTGTTTATTCGACGGAATTCAGGCGAAAATTATTTCAAGTCACGCTGTTTATGCAAGCGTTTTTGAATTATTCCGAGTGTAGGTGTGTTTTTTTGGGGGCTGGTGTTTACACGCCTCCACGTTACCGCTCGTCTTGGAGCTCCGTTTCCTTTTAGAGGCCTGCGACGTCCTCTCGTCTAGCCCACCTCGTCCGGCCACGCGATAATGGCTTTTTTCTGTGCTCCGCCGGAATAAATGGCGGTGAACATTTATTCTTCATGAGTGTCTGAAGCGCAGATTGTGATGCCGTTCTTAAAAAAGACGACGCTCAATTAGGGAGTAAAATGTGCTCGCTCAAGACCTTGCTAAATATTTGCAACATCAGGATATAAGGTAGGATATATTTTTTTCTTTTGAGACGCGCGGGGATTGCTAGAATTGACAAAATCTTTATAACGTAAAACATTTCTAGAGAAGTAAATGCATGAATATAAGAACATCTAATTATATTGCTCTTCATTCGAGAGTTCGATGTTAATTACTCAAACATATCACAGCAGCAGTCAGTTATGAACAAATTTTGACAGTTCAAAATTGGCTTAAGAAATGTTTTCGCTTTGAAACTAGAATTCGATGAAAAAATGGTGCTTTTCATAAGCTAAAAAAGAAATTGATCAGATAGCATGAACAGAAATTCCGGAATGTTTTGAAGTTAGCATAAATTTGAATGTCCAATATTCGCGATATCAGAAATGCGAGTGTGAAGAAAGAACGGGGAAGCTGAAAAGTATTCATGCGTACCTTGCGTACCGAGTGACCACGGAATAGAGATTGTATTGCTTATTTAGCTTTTGCAGCATCAGTTGTGAAGCAATTGCAATGCTGGTTGCCACGTGCAATTTAATGTTAGTCGCCATAATAATGATAAAAATGGCTCTGGTAACAACATATCACTAATACAGAGTATTAATCAGCAATAATTTTGTTAACACATGATAATAGTGATAATGATAAAGTAATTTGTCAAAAATAAACCTTAGAAATTAAAATACATGTCATAATTTGGCCTTTTGAAGTATAAACAGGAATACATTTGATTTTTACAAACATGATCGTATCGGTCGCTTCTGAGTCTTTACTGGTAATTTCGAAAAAGATTCGATGTAAGCTTATTTTGATACAATGCCGGCATATTAAGAGGGCAAATTTCGAAAAAAATTACTACGTAGCACTGCTTAGGCCAGCCACTGTGAAAGGACAGTCTCATTACACTGAATTTTTTTACACCTATGAGGGCGAAGGTAAATGTCAAGAAGGTTAATACACATGGATGCATCAACCTTCACTCGTCAGCTCAGTCGGGTAGCAGCAAGCGTCGTGTGGGAGTGAAAGTGATTATGTGGGATCCAGCGCTGAATAAGTGCTTCCAATTTACTTTCTGCAAAAGTGTATTGTTTTAACTTATTGATTTCGGGACTTAGATCCGAGTTATGTTAATGTATTCTTCCTGAATATTTAAATTTCTTGTGGAACCTACTATAGTGGCCCGTGCTTAGTATCAGCGTTATTGGAAATAAATTATCAAAATATTCCTTGCTTTATTCTCATTTCAATTTTTTCTCAGTGTCTCTTCTAATTCATACGTGGAGTGAGTAAGTTAAATGTTGGCATGAAATACCGTAGACTTTAGAAGTGTATTTTTCACAGTTCGAACACGCTTTTAAGCCTTTAAATTTTTATGTGTCATACCGTCGCATGACTCAGAAAGTGTCATGATACAGCTGTGACACATAATTGTGTTTCACTTCGGCGAGCAATGTACGAAATACGAGGGAGTATCAAAAAGGTGACTAAGTTTCTCTAAGCGTGACTTAGTTTCTTTTAGTTTCTAGCTTTAAGCTTCACATACTCGTTTAATCCGTGAAGTTTGAAACCTGACTTTGGAAGCTCTTTGTCAGACTGTTACGTAAGTAAAACTGCTCTCATGCTAGCATTGCATGACGTGACCGGAGACTTAACTGAGGTACAACTACAGAATAACGCTTGTCAAGTCTAGATCATCTGGCTGTGTCGACTTAGATAGGTCTATATATATTCCCTGGCAGAGAGGACGATCACTGTTTTTTAGAAGGATTGTATCCTGGAGTATTAATCTGTTAACGGTCACCGCCCAGGTGGGTGGTGGTGCATTCACACTGAATGTGTAATCGACAGCGACCGTGTGAATGCAACAACCAGACGGACTTCATATGATGTCAATACCCGTTAACTGGTTGAGGGAATTGGACAGGGAAAGAGGAAGAAATTGCAAAGGATGAGCTATCGGTTGTTGATTGAGACTGACCATCTCTGCTCGACACATTTGCACGCCTCCTAAAATACGCATCTCCCAAATTTTGAGTTTTGAAGGAATACACAATGTAAATTTGTTTATTTTTACAAGACGAAATGGGCGATTATTTTTTCATAGAGTATTATTACGAGATCAGCGAGTTGTACTTTAGAAAACTGTTATTGAGGGACACTAATGATCGTGATTTCAATTACAGAGATGTTGAAATTCTAGCCAGCTTCAAGCTCTGTTGTGCCGCAAATGGATGAATCGTTTTCTTTTGATCGTGTTGTCCACCAAATCGAACGAAATGGCTCAAATAACTCTACAAAGAGCGATCAGATTATTTGATCGAATTCCCTTGTGACATTGCATTCAAACAAAAAAATCTTTTTGTCAGAAGAAGTATTTATGCCTGGATTGAAAGTGGTCTCACGGAATCAAGAACTTTTTGATTAATGTTTTTTCATAAACGAGTGATACATCCAGGTAGAAGTTTTCCCGGATCTCTTGAAAGGAATAGGAATTTCTTGAAAGGAATTTCTTGATTCATCCAGGAACAATTTGATTGCAAATTACAAATTTCATACGGGGAAATTACCAAAGATAACAAACGTCTGTGTCAATTTTTCTTGACCCTTTTTTCTAAGTCACAATTGTTCTATCAATCGGGATATCAGCTATCATTACCTCTGCCAAGACGATGGTAATAATATGGCGAAAACATCAAGTTCTTCTCTTAGGGGTATTAAAACCAGGACCTAAAGCGCTATTATTCCTTGCAGAGCAAGTATTTGCAGCAGCCTCAAAACCACAAGCGGGATCAGCAAATACAAAATAACCAACGTTAAGATCATCAATACCACACCCATCATAGGACCTCCATCAGCACCAGCAACACACCCAACATAAGGCCCCATCAGCCCCAGCAACACACCCAACATAAGGACCCCCATCAGCACCAGCAACACACCCAACATAAGGCCCCATCAGTACCAGAGGGACCACTTTTACACAAGCGCCAGGTGCAGGCTGGTGCCGAGGAGGCTGCCTGTGCACACTATTTGTTGTTGGATTACCCCGTCGGAGGGGCTCTGATTGCCAGATCAGTCATCCTTAAGTCGGGCTGTTTGCAGCGGCCGCCGCCGCGCGCCCTCGCTGATCAACAAAGACGATTTCGCTTTGTAAACACGGATCTACACGAGGGCTGCTGCGTCGCCGCGAATGAATTGCTTGGGCAATTCCGCTGATTTAAAAGTGATTGATCGTTATGTTGAGAAACACGAACTTATAGCTTTTGAATTTTTAGGTTTTTGGTCTTGAATAATCGTTGGCTATTTCGAGAGAAGTTCTGAGTAAATGAATGAGCATAAGCTCATTACGACGTCGAAACCAGCCCACGCTATCTCAACAGGCGTCAGCAATGTGTTCCACTCTCTACGCGTGCCGTCATGCTGCATGGGCAAAAAAAAAAGAAAATATTTCGCCTTCATATTTAGCATTTAAAAAATATTGTTCATATAGGGCACGTCCTAAATCTACAAATGTAGTAAGTAAGGTCAAGTATCTGATACAGTGACATCGTAGATTAAATTTCTGCCATGTTGAATGGCGTTCTTTCACGCATGTATGAATTTTTGCGAATAAATTTTTCAGCGTAATCCGGTTTTTACTCTCGGTGGAGTCCTGATCAGAATTCTTCGCCCTATGAAATTGGGGTAAATTTAGTTCGGTATTGCCAATGAATTCCAGTAATGAAAACAAAACGTTGGCATTTTCTTATTGTAATCAAACCAATCGCTGTTGGTGTTGTAAGTAAAAATTTCACATTAAGTGCAAATTGCATGTGAGGGTATCCATCGATACCCCCTTTTTGGACGTCTCTGAGCACAAATACTTTATATTTCCTTACACAATTATAGCATTCCATCCCCGGCTGTAAGACTACACAAAGTACGTGGCCAACCGAGCGCGGCCAAAAATATACCCCATCATCCATCAATTAGTCTTCTGAAGTCTCCCATTCCCAGTGGAGACCTTCCGGTGGTTGGTTTAAGCCAACGTTGCGGTAAGTGCCAGTCAACTGTTGGAGAATTGCAAAAAGACTCAGAATCAACATCATCTTCGCCGTTTGAAAGACTTGGAGTAGCATCTGGGAGCTCAAGTGGATTTCAAACGAGCCCTTGGACAACAACCTCAGAGAGCCCCCGACGTCTGGGAGGCCTTTAATTTTCGTGAGAAGCAGCTCGTGGTTGTGAGCCGGGCAGTTGCTGCTGACGGAAATTGAAGTGTTTGCGGTAATTTGCAGCTTCATACGCGCCGGGCGTGTGAAGTGCAGCCCGGTCATTTTCTAGCAGCATCTGGCGTTGATCCTTACAGTCTTTGGAACATTCAACGGGCGAAACTTTCACTGTCAAAATTTGGCTCGCACGGCTAAAAAAAATGGTGTTTTTAGGAGGAGGCCAGGTGAAAATTTGATAAAATCCTCGGTTTGTCTTTGCACGATCATTTTGTCAAATTTGACAGTTATTATTTCCGCGATTGTGGTGTATTATACGTCACAGCCATCAGGGCATTGCGTGAGGTACACGGGGGTATGGCAGAGTGAGGGGCCCATCGTCGAAGGTCTGTGTGCATGACCGCCTTCATGCTTAGTTAGACTAAATATATCTGCTTAGGTTTCTTGAGGGTCACCATTTTATCGAGGAAGAGCGATGGCACGTAACTGGTAAGATGTGTTTAACGAGGTGCACATCGATATGCAACCATGCAAGTGACATTAACCTTTTTGATTAAAAGTTTTAAGGGTCAATACCCAAGCGAAATGAGCAGAATTTCTGATTTGTGAAATTGAAAAAAGGACTCTCCGTATTTTAAAGTGTTTTGCTTCAAATATTAGTGCATGAATTACCACGGGATTCCATTCTATTGCTCATGGCTCTTGTTTTAAATTTCTGTAGCTTTAGAGAAGCCGGGGCCAATGATTCTATTGTTAGCCAGTGTACCCTTTCTGGACGGTAATAGAAGCCAACCATTGTTTTGAAGTGCTTCAGCCCTTAGACTCTAGTACCATTAGCATTGGAGTGCTCTTAGTGCATTTTATTTCATATATACTCAGTTGTCTCCGCAGAGTCAACCCTGCCTAAAAACAAAAACAACGGAACGCATAGTACGAAACTTTTTACTTCCGAAGCGACCTAAATTTTTCTCAGAGAAATAATAGTCTCTTTAAATGGTGTTTCGAATCAGTTTTCCGGAAGCAGTTTTGACAACAAAGCCTTTTTCTTTGTTTGGGGTACGATTGAAACGCTAGCAATAATTTACCTAAATATCCCTGTTAATATCTGAGATTTCATGTAAGACCACAGAGGAGACCTCCCACTTTCACCCTGCAGATGGGGCTCAGGATGCCGTTTGGGAGCCTCAAGTCCTCAAGTGACAAAAATGACGGTCCTCGATCCCTCCTTTCATCCCCTCCAGCTTCCCCACCTCTCCCCCTGTCGGGGTATTACGGCTACTTGAGTTGCAGTCGACTGTGTTCAGAGCCACACAATTGCAGCGGATGTAATATTTACCTCAGCGCTGAAAGATAAGGGTGAATGAATGAAAGAATCTTGTAAGCAAATACAGACAGAGATAACTGTATTTTTGAGCAATTGCAGACCATTACGAATACTTGAGAAGAAATACGTACCATAATAGATGCATGCAAACAAATGTAAACATGTATAGATACTTGTTTAGCATTTACCTGATGTGATAGGCGCGCTGAGTTAGAAATTCCAGCAGTGCCTCTTCATGAGGATTTCAATATTGATGATAAAATTGGGTTAATTGGGATGATAAAATTGGGATAAAAGTTCTAAATAGCTAAAACCAAACGTAAAACTGATTCTTGCATCATGATGTTGCACTTTTTTGACATTGAAATAATAAATTCAAAAACCAAGTTTGAATCTGGTATAATCCATTTTGTTAATGGTGCGTCAAGCCTCTGCCTGTATTTACAACGCCCTTTTCTTAATGGCTCTATTTAGCCTTTTCTACAAGATAGGCACAGGCAGCGAAGCAAGTCTAGTCTGTGCACGAGGTGCAGGCGCGGCAGGCACATACCCATTGGTGCCGCTGCCTGGCTGGTGCCAGCAGCATGGCCGATGAATTCTATCCAGCTTCATCAAAAGCACCATTGTTTGCAGTATTGGCAGGCCGCTCGTAGCCTTCTTTCATTCGGGTGATCCATTCAGGTGCAGAATATATAGCATTGCTTTCACGGCAATTCCTTCATCAGTCGTACCAAAGATCTGAATAGGAATGACAAACAGATGTCCGTGATTTTTCCAAGTCAGAGGTCGGAGTACGGCCTCCAACGAGCGAAGCGAGTTTGGTGCACGCTGCTTTTAAATGTTGCTGCGCGTCTCGAGAAGGAAATACGGTTGTAAAATATCGTAGGATGCTTACAGAAATTGAACATACTTAGCATCGTACCTCCGATATTCTTAGTATGATATCTTTGATGTAATTAGTTTGGTTTCCAGTAAAATTCATCAATGCGGTGGAGTTCTTGAATATCTACGCGTTGAAAGTGCGGCTCTTTTTAAAGTTACTGAGCTCTAAACTCTGAACTGGCGGTCACTTTGCGTAGCTCTTGCCTTACTCAGTCCACTCGTACTATCACGATGTCAGCAATTTGAAGTCTGGGGTTCATTCTCAGTGAGCGCCGAGCGCTAGTCTGTCTCAGAAGCAACAAAAACAGAAAAAATATCATCATTACATGTTCCGTAAATGCAGCACTCAACCGTACAGAATTTCAGGATCATATGACGGAATGCCTACTGCTGTTAAATTCCAGTCTCGCTAGAAAAGCTACTCAACATTCCTGGGAACCGTTTTATGGGTCAACCGTTCGCTCCAGATCTTTCCATGCCTCCTTCTTTGTCTGGATGAACAAATGAAGATTTTCTGTCTTGTGACTAAGGGCGTAGTTGATTTTTTCTCGTAGATTTATTGCGTGATTTATGAGACCGGGATGATAAATTGCCTCTCAAGGACTTCAAAACGTGCTGTTATTTTGCGGAAGCTTTCATAGGGGAATTGTGATGAAGCGTTGCCGGCGATTCACATTACAGAATGTAACTCTTTCCTAAACTATGTATATAGCAGCGCTCAAACGCAAGAGGAATACAAATGCCCAAAACTACTTGGAAAATAAAACGTAAAAAGGGCTTTTGAAATTTTCCTTGTTTTCCTAGATAAAACGTATTCAAATTACGGAAATACTTTTCTAAAATTCCTTTTTTGGAATAATTATTTATTACAAAACAACAGAAGATAGTGATGATGATGATGATGTCGAATTAAATATTTGATCAACCCCTGCAGGTTCTCAAGGGATTAAAGATTGTATGACACCATTCTACGTCTCTAAAAAACGAGTAATTTTTTTGGACTTCAGTCGTTTCAACTGGAAATTAGTACCACAATATGAAACGCGCATCACTAGTAGCGACTCTAGCTTTCATTTAAAATAGAAAAAGCCCTAGACATCCTCATTAGTGTACTTAACAACCTCCCCGGGTAAAAAATTAGTCACAAACTATTTTTCGAGTTTGAATTCATTACTTTTCAAGCTTCTTTAGACAATTGCCGGGTGCCCCAGTCTTGAACTGTCGTTAATTAGCATGACAGTCATTCAGGATATGCCATGCATTTAGATTGGCCAGTTAAGTCCCCAGATATGAACCGTACACAAAATTTGTGAGATCACCTGGAATGGCTCGTTAGACATCAAGAAAATCGTCCACGTACAGTGGCCGCATTACGAGAACAATTGATGTTAGAGTGGCTTAAAATTAACAAGGTGTTCATTAGGATACTTGTAGCTTCAATGTCATGCAGAATCGCGGCCATTATTCATGCTCGTGAGGTCCTACACCATATTAGTAGCATATGAATATTCTTTTCCGATAAGTTTATCGAAGTTAAAAAGTTAAAGTCTACGTGTTTTTATCGCACTATGTCAATTGTTCAAGTGACTAGCCAGGCATAATTCTCAGCAAAACTTTCCAAAGTCCAACTCTCGACTCAGTTTTCCTAAATGACGCATTGGAAGAAAAAACGAGTTCTCGCAAAGCGCCTCAGAAAATTAAAGGCGCTACGCTGCATCAGTTTTATCCGAACTGTTTCAGAATTTTCTAAGAACTTGGCGTATAGTTTGGAATTTTCTGGAGAAGTTAGGCAACGGAAAGACGTCGCTGGGGAATCGAATCAATTTAAGGGAGGAAGAATGTCCTGTTACTCAAGATACTGGGGGCTTCCAGAGTCTTCATGTGTTCGTTTTAGCAGCGCGTGAACCTCCCGAGTAAAATATGATAATTTCACGCTTCGATTAGGATGGAAGGAACAAATATTATCTGAATCAGCTGTTTGGGTTCAGATGTAAAAATTTATTCGTGGATCTTATAAGAAGTAAATGAGGCTTCTGATCTTTTTTCTCAAGACCGAAGACTTGCGGTAGTCGAAGAAAATTGTTTGCGTCAGAAGGAGAGGCTTCTCCAACACCTCGCTTCCGAGATCTTGTTGTTAATGTGCGAAGACTTCCACGCACTTTACAGTCAATCATCTGAAACAATTACCCCTTAACTGTCTCAAACACTTAGCAATCATGTTGCAAGCTTGTAATCCAAACGCTCATTCACCAACAGTGAGTAAACGGACACTAATTGGTCAGACAGAAATCGTTGTGGATGTAGAAATTTTATATTCTGCGTCCAATTGCATTAGATTCCGGGATGATACGTGTTAAAAAAATATGTCCAACTCTCAGCAAGATCACGTATCCGAATAGCCCATAGCATGACACTAATGGACTTACGACCGCTATGGTTACTGAGTTTGGAGATAGCGGCATTTCCGGAGGCTTTGTAGCGAGCGCCGTTGAATTCCAAAGTCCAGCCAATCCTGCTGCCAATCACGACTGCCTGGGAGCGAAAAGGCATTTCAGTTGTTTAATATTGGCGTGGAATAGCACGCAACTAAGGCCCTCATGCATATGCAGGACATCAGGGAAGACGGAATGCAATTGACTGGGAACAGGATTGGTGTTCTCAAGTGGAGGGCACCGTGTAAACGTGAGCGCTGCTACTGAGTGCCCTCTTACGTCGACATCAGGGCCATCATCTTCAGGGACAGCTCCGTAGCCGCTGTTTATGTCACTAGTGCATTGATCGTTGTGTCACTGGCAAGGACACTGTTTATGTCACTAGCAGGGGCATTGTTTATGTCACTAGCGGGGGCACTGTTTATGTCACTAGCGAGGGCACTGTTTGTGCCACTAGCGAGGGCACTGTTTATGTCACTAGCGGGGGCACTGTTTGTGCCACTGGCATGGATACTACGTCACTAGCATTGATATTGCGTCAGTGTCATGAACACTGGGTCCCTAGCGTGGCCACTGTTAATCTTAACATTATCTTGACATAAATGTTCATATTCCGGACAGTGCTTTGACGCAATCCTAATTTTGGTTGATCTACAGTGACTCTTCTTATAGGGGATTCTCACACTGTAACGCTTGTATCCACATCGTGATCTTTAAGTTCAAAAAATATTGAGTATTTTATAACGCGAAGCAATGGAAACGTTTCATCGATTCTGAACATTGCTGGAAAAGGAATTGATGCTCCAGCAGAGCGGGTCAAGCTACTTTAGTCTTCGTGATCATTTGCGCTCAAAGCGACGACATTGGCCGTGTTGATCTGTCTGGATCCCGACGAGCAGAGAAGATTTGTTCCTTGCTCACAAAACACATCCTCCTCTTCTCTGACAAGCGGGGCTGCTCTTCAAAACACCTTTTGAAGCAAGCCGGAGCTTGACTCGCTTTAAGCTTTAATTGAGTGCCCTAAAATCTAACTGAGTCAGCCGTAAAATCTAAAGTCTTCAGTAAAATCCGACTGACGGAGTCCACTGTAAAACCTGATTAGCTCTGCAGTAAAACCTGGTTGAGTCTACTGTAAAACTTCACTGAGTCGTCAGTAAAACTTCACCGAGTCTATCATAGCTTCAGTTGAGGAAACTAACCGCATCACTGAACAAAAGAGGCGGTGTTTTATATAGAGAACTTCAATTTCTGTGGCCTTATTTCTGTCTAACTTTGAACCTTTCTACCCTGATTCTTGGACACACAAAGAGCGCCGTTGCATGCGTCTCCAAAATTTGCCCGCAGATTCTTCAGTTTTATCTTGTTTTTCATGTTACCCGAGCGCTCAGAGCTGGAGAAAGCTGTACTCACATATTCAAGCTGAACTTAAAGTTCGAACTGACGTGCTTGAAAGTTTGTGATTAATAATTGGACTGCCGAATTTAATGCATTCTAATTCAAGTTATGAATGTGCGTCACGATTGCGCTCTGTATTCGAAGTCAAATCTTGACGATCACTGAAGAGCAAAATTTCATTCAAATTTATCGGTGACCAAGAAGATTACTCCTCGATAATTTTCAGCGACGTTCGTTTACTTAAAATGGCCTTGCTCTCTTTTCTTGAATCCTCTCTTTCCTTGGATTCTCTCTTTTCTTGTATCCTCTCTTTTCTTGAACAAACCTTCCTCTCTTGTCTTAAATCTTCTAATTTCTTAAAAAGTCTTCCTCATTTTTATTAAACTCTCTTTTTTCTTAAAAAACCTTCCTCTTTCTTCTTGAATCAAGAACAGGTTCTTTATTTACTTCTTACCTCATTCCCAAGGCATCCCAAAATAGCAAACCGCACCGCGGTTAATCTCTGTCCTACTTAGATCATTTTTTTTATTAAAAATCAGCAGGTGCCGAAGGTGTGCATCGTTGAGGAAGAGGATGGAAGAGCTGCGATGGAGGGGTAGCGTGGTCGCACGGAAACAGTCTCGTATTGGCAGGTGAACTAAGGGATGGGAGCACTCGGAGCCGTAAACATTCCCTTGAGGATGCACTATCGACACTCTGAAGATAACACGGCGCCGTGAAAGCTTATCTATATTCTTTACTCTCGGATGAGTCTCTTAAAAGGGAGCCACTTTGTACCGAAGGGATATGATTCAGTCACGGTAGCGGGAGGGAAGAGTAGATGGTATTACTACGTCCGAAAGCGCCAACTGAATTGTACAGGTGAGTATGCTCCTAGTGTTCTGTCTGTTGTAAGATATCGATATTAGATGTGTGAAAAACGTAATACGTACTATGAGAAAACTAACATTTTCAACTCTATCCGTTTTCCGGTATAATGAATTGTAAAATTATTAAATATTTTTTGAAATATCTCAAGTAAAAACGTAAGATTGGGCTTCACTTAACGAAAATCATTAAATTTTGAACTTGCCAAATAAGCATTAAATACTGCAATTAGCTATGAAGCCCTTCCGTTACAAGAATGTATTGTACATTCATTTGGTAAATGAAATTATATGTAATGACATATAACATTATGTTTAATAGGAAAGTCTGCTATTATCATCAAATACTTTAAACAAGCATAATCGTGCAAAAAATCGTTAGATATCATACCCCATATTTTACCGCAACCAATGCTACCATATCATTATCCGTGTCCCAGAAGCACCATAATTTACTCTTAATTTAGACGCGTTGTACAAAGGTAAGCGGGCTGCCTCTTACGGCTGCCGTTCTCTGTCGGAGGCACGACCTCCGCACTTCATATTGAGCAAAGTGTTGCCCTCAGAACATGTCTCGTGTATTTCACCTCAAGTGTTTTCCTCGTCATAGCAAGACGAGCGTCTCAATAACTTCTTTTATAAGCCCTTAGTCGTTTTATCGACGTATTTCGAGCGGCCCTATAACTCCTGGTCTGACCTTAACTCGCCGGATCTAAAGCTTCCTAAAGCATCTCACGTCTTCGCGGTAAACAGGCTCTTTTCCTCGAGGAATTTCCGCTTGCTCGTAGGTCGTATTTCCCGAGATATTTATATATATAATAACATTTTCAGCCATTGCTCTTGGGTTTTCTGAGCAACATATAATAGCAAGCACTCGCAGTGAATAAGACGGACATTATTGCCTAGAGAGATATTTTTATGTGATGATATTTCGAACAAAGTTGGCTGTTGCTTAATTTGAGTGCATGGTTCTTGATGAAACATGAGTACTTTTAAAAATAAATTTTTCTCCTGAATGGGAGGAAAATAATGCTAGTTTATCGTGTCATCTATAATTCAGAAAAGTTTTCAAGGCAATGTTAATGGAGCCAATGGAGCACCAGGATGTGATATTTTAGAATAAATCGAAAAGGATCGATGGCCGAAAGGCGTTGGGCAGCATGAAAAGTAACAAAGGTGCTATACTATTGTTCCATCTTCCATATTTTCTTGTGACAGCGACGTAATTTTAATCGAAAAATATTCATCCTGTTGTATTAACTCAAGTCATTTTGTACGAGTATATTGAATGGTCTTTTTAAGAAAAATTCACTAGTTAAACATTCAAAAGCGAAGAAGAGGCTCATAGGATTGACCATATCGCTAAGAAATCGTTACGAAAACTCATCCCTTCAGCAAATAATAGCTGTAGAAACACAGAGTATTTTAACTCTAGAGAAGTCTAAATCACGGATTAAAACTAAATTCAACACCTTTTCATGTTTAGAACGTTGAATAAATCATCGATTTACGCCCTGAGGCGAGATGAGGTGAGTGTAGCATTTAAAAATATTTTTTCCTTAAACTTGCTGTGATTTCACTTATTTTTACTATATGCAATAACCACGAAATTCACAATACTTTACAAATTACAACTTACGTTTTTACTACATGCAATGCCCATAGAATTTACGCATTGACCAAGTGCAATTTTCCTAGAATTTACGATACAATTCAAATTACAATGAATGTTTTTGCTACATATAATAACCACATAATTTAATATACAATTTACGAAAATGCTACGTGCAATAACTACAAAATTGACAGTAAAATGCAAAACATTATTTGTGCATTTACGACGCAAATGCATCACAAAATTTTCAATACTATGTAAAATGCAATTTACTTATTTTCTACGAGCAATAACCACAAAATTGTCGTCCGATACATCAAAACAGCTCCCTTCAGAATGAATGCGCTTACACCGAGATGTTTTTCTCTTAGTATTATGCAAGTATTTATCTAGAAAGCAGGGAGAGATACAAATTTCTGTTAGCTTCTGACGTCGCTTTTACCGCTCTGTTGCTCATTTCGGTCTTCCATCTGAAAAGTTACGCTGCAAAGTGAAATTATTCTTCTCGAAGTATTTTCTTAAAGTAAATTTGTGCATAGCACTGATGAGCAAATTTAAACAAGTTTTACTAGGATTCAGCTACTTTCAAGGCACATGCGGCCTCCTCTTGTTTATAACCATAGTTGTGCATTTTGTGCATCAGCGTACGTTGAAATGAACTCTCGCAATTTTTGCGGAAAAGTTGCTGAGCATCGCAGCGGGATTTATCGTGGCAGATATCTTTTAAGTGGGCCTTTTGAAGGGCTCCATGCATTCATGCTCAGAGGTACTGAGTCTTTAGATCGGATAGCGATATTTAGGTCACTGACAGAACATGAAGTATGTAGTGAATATAATCTCATAATTTTTAAAACGTTGATCATTTTTTAACGAAAAAAAGTTCTAAAATATACTATTCATTTCCCCTTCACGCACCGAATTTGCCCCACGTTTATTTGATACTGCTCTGCCAAATTGAAAAAGATGTTAAGCCTAGCAGAATTTGCATTTTTACGCTACAGTAGGTTTGTTGTAGTTGAATCTTAGTGCGGAGCTGGTCTCCGAAATGTTTTCCTAGCAAATACGGGTATGATGAATAATATTATCATTTTGTTCAGTTTCAAATCTTTATTTAATATGTGGCTTGATCAAAGCATCGACTTGTAGATTCCATCCAAATTGGATCAATTCTATAAATGTACTTACCACATCTTTATTCAAGGCTAACAATCAGCAACCGCATCCCTTTAATCTTCGTGCCAAGCGCAACTGCAGAATATAGTAAGTGCAACCCAATCTTTAATTTTTCCCCTTTGACTTGAATCAGAAAAGGTGGGGAGTTCATTTATCGTCCACTCCAAGAGCGCCGCCAACGCCGGAACAGCTCCGGGGCAGTGCACCTACACACGCGTTCGTTTTTGATTGGATCGTGCGGACGCCATATTGGCTGACCGCGATGAAGTTCTCTCACACACCCTAAATATATATTTTTTGGAATTACTTTATTTGTATATATGTGTGTATGTATGTATGTACGTATATATGCATGTGTGTTGCAAGACCAGATAAGCATGAAGTTTTAAGTCAGCCGTAAAAGACGAATGCATGTTCTCAGGAACATTAGAACAAAATTGCGTTTTTGTTTAACGAATTGGAGGACGTGAGCCCCGTGGAAAAGCATTTATGAAGCTTGAGAACATCAGAACTGGGAATTGTGAGTTCGGGTGTTCCTCGCTTCATTTATAACGTTTTTATTGCTAGTTCTCAGAAACGAACGTTTCTTTTGAAGCTCGCGTACGTAATAAGGAGCAAGTGCATTTTGTAATGACGCTATTAGAAATCTTGAAATAACGTTCACACTCGCACCATAACATCCCGTAGCACCAGCACGCGAATCGAGATATCTTAAGAAAATAACTCAAACCGGCCATCTTTGATAGGACATTGGCAGAAAAGAAACATTAAGACTCGCTCAAAAGAGTCAGGGTGTTTTGGGAAGGCGAAAAAGGGGAAGGGTTCTTCCAGGGATACACGATTTGAGAAATAATTCGAGTGAGTTGCCGGTCCTCCAGACATGACAAGAAATACCCAGCAGAGGGTCAAAATCTCGTGAAGTTAGAGCTGCAGTGGTGGTAAAAACTCGACTCCCGACGCTCCAGCAATAAGTGCGTTAACAATTTTCATGAAGCAAATCTAATATAACACTTACACAGAAAAGAGAACTGACGTTAAAACATCCAAACTTAATTATAAATTTAAAGGTTTTAGCGTGTTTTATTTCTTTGAAGAAGCAAGAGGAATTTAAAAGTTGTCTGTAAGCTGTTGTTCATTTAGTAGAAATCTATATTTCACGTCATTGCTTACACATTCTTACAAGCAAGTGAACTAGACTTCAACAGGTATGCAGCGGGATTTATTAAGTAAACAGAAGACTCCCTTCGCTCTACACGTTCACAGAAAAAAACTGGCTGGGTGTGCAGTCATTTCACCCTCGGCTTCTCTTACGTTATACAGCCGAGGGGAAAATGCCTTCGAAAAAGAGAATAAAAAGCACTTTGAATATTGAACTGACGTTGGATAGGATTCTTCTCATCAGACGAAGACTTAAAAACCACGCAGCAACGTCGCATCACCGAGCGCGAGTGAAATGTGCAAGCATTTCAATTGGGGCTCAAAAACGTCTTCATTTAAAAAGTCTAAACAATAGGAAGTGTAAAATTATGCAGCTTGTCCGCTCAGCGGAATAATGCCAGTGCAGCACCTGGGCTTTTTCTTATTCTTGCTGGCAAGTAGAATGATTTTTGGCTGTTCTGTCATTCGTATTTTTAATTATTCCGAAAGTAATGTAATGTATTTTAGTCGAATCTTCCCCATATGGGAAACAAATAATGCATAATGAAACCGCATAATGTGAAAATAATTTTTAAATAACATCGAAACGTGACGTTTCTTCATACTCAGTTAACATCACTATTGTTTCGCATTGATACCGTGAAATATTTCATCTCTTATACGAAGGTAATTTTCATAGTTTTCCTTCTACAAACCACAAAACCCATCACCACACAACACTGGAAATATCCCTACTCTTCGTGCACCAAAGCCACAAAACACAGCGCCACACAACGCAGGAAATATCCCTAGTCTCCTTGCACCAAAGCCACAAAACACAACGCCACACAACACAGGAAATATCCCTACTCTTCGTGCACCAAAGCCACAAAACAGCCTTCTTCGTACCTGCGGTCGAGTCAGCGTGCACGCGAATGCGTCCACGTAACGAATCTATTCAAGCTCGCTAATTTATTCAGCATTCCAGCTCTGCGATCGAGATTGGCGAAGTTTTGACCTAGTCATCAAAGTCTGACTGATCGAGGGGGCACGAGAAGTTCAGGGCGTAGAAAGACGGCCAAGACATAAGGATTGATTGCAACGATGCTTGAAAAAGTCCAAAATGAATTCTGCGAAACTTGTACGAGTTTGACAGTCGAAAAGTTATTTTTTGTGAGAACAAAAAGGGCCCCAATTTTTTTATATCACTAATTATTTATGTGATATGGTGGCTACGATCGTGATATGTGCGTGTTGGGTGTCTGGTGAAGAGGATATTGTACTTAGATGCAGTAATTTTATGGTTAAATGATCGTATCTTTACACAAGTGTTGAGGCTTTAAAAAGCTTATATTTTATCGTCTTCCATTAAAAATGCTAAAATAAAGTTCAGCATGTATTAACAAATGATTTTAAAACAAATTAAAAGATTCATTTGCGTACAGTTTTGTTCACAGGGACGGCCAATTTCTTCTTTAAATGCTGAACGAATTTAGTCATATTGATAATGAACGGAAATGGTCTTTTTGATAAACAAATCTGAGCTCAAATGAATTTTTTAGTATGCTGAAAGGTCATTTGCTAATACCTGCTGAACTTCATTCAAGCATTGTTAATGAGAGATGATAAAAGATGAGCTTCTTAAGGTCTCCACACTAATGTGATAATACTATGTGATACAACTTATTCTGTGTGAGAGAGAGACTGCTTTTTAAACAACATTGCTTTCTGAAACGTGAACTGAAGGAAATTAAAAAAGATTGAAAAATTTAATCAGAATTTCCTAATAGTAATGTTCCGTCATTATGAGAATTCACAGTTTAGTCATTCAATTGTTCAAGTATTAGCAAAATCTAATTGAGTTTATTGATATTAGTGGTTATTAGTTTCTAATATATTCCACAATGTATACAAGCAGTGTTCTGTTTCACTGACAGAACAGGGTGACTATCAAAATATGGTCATAAAAGTGATGATCGTATATGGTCAACAGTTTATTTGTCCATATATGTACATGGACACATCTATCTCGATAGGTCCACCAATGATAAGTATCTGTTACATCAATGGACCACAAAATTGAGCCAATGAATTGTCCAGTAAACCATTGCTGACATTGTTTTCGCCCATCTCATGTGTGTTCAGACTTCGCTCGGTATTTGTGTGGCGAAAAACTGATCACTAATAAAGCACATCGATTAGGAGTGGCGCAGAAGTGATCCAAGTATGAAACTTCGATGCACGAGTTAGCGTATCGCTATACGACGAGATTTCTTCTCGAACTTCACGAGTATCGCTCACTTTACAACATTAATGGGCATTCGATGAGAATTATTCTTCTTATGAGAACTGACGGAGGAGAAGGGTTCTTTGAATCCTCGTCATCTTGAAATGATAAATTGTTCATTTTCTGACTCCCAAAGCAGAAAAAAGAAAAATTTGCAAATCGTTCGCATTTGTTAGCAAAGTGTCTTCCATTCATAAAGTGGCAGGCTCATCGTAATGCGAAATGAGGTGACAAATTCTGACAACAAAACTAAGATAAAGTGAAATGTATACGTTCAAAATCGTTTTCTGTTGCTCGATAATAGTTACTAAATTCGTTAATAAAGGTGTAGACATTTCATCAAATGTCACAAACAATTTTCTGACTGATTAAAATGCCTTCTAAAAGTAGGAATCATATCAAAATCCGAATAAATGTTTCAAAGTAAACTCCCCTTGCATAATTCATTCAGTGAAAACTGCGTCGAAGAACTGAATTTCCCGTAATGCCCAAAGCGATAACAGTTATGCCGGGCAGAGACCGGAGGTTGGATTACTGTCGAGCAATTAAGTCCACATGTAAACAAGAGGTCTGCTGTTGGGTGTCCGGCTCTAGAGGCCCGTCATAGCAGAGGCGGAGCAACGAACACTGACATCGAATTCACTTGCAACTGCAATCGTTTTAGCGTTGCAGAAATTTCCACAATTTGCTCAAGCTATAATGCGGAAAGCATGGATAGTCTTTTTCAATGCTCAGTGTGTGTAGAAAGTAACTAAAAAAACATGTTTTTGAAGCCTTGAAAACTTCAATTGAAAAACCATGAGTTTTAGAATATGTTTTCTGCTGGGTTTTTAATTGCATTTTCTGAAGCCTGCTGCTCGCAAATTCATTTTATTTTTTTGAATAACTTTGATAGCGGGCCAGAGGTAATAAAATTTACAACATAGTGCATTCATATTTGGAGTATATTTCATTTCCGTTTGCATAGGATATGTTTATCCGGAGCCGTGACCGAAAAACATGCAAACCAAACGCTCACCGAATTCTTTTTTTGTAACTGCCACGTCACTACTCTGCGATGTTTAATTTCTGTTTGTTTGAGGCTTTCCAAGAGGAAGACCAGCTCTTCAATAACATTTTTGTGACAAGTTGCTTTCCCAGAAATTGAAAAAAAATGAATTGCGAATAAATATGTGTTTGGACATTTAGCATTTCGACCACAAATGCCATTCTCAACCGGTACTGACGAATGTACAGCTTGAAAAATGTTACGATAGCACATATGTACGTTTGTTGATGCGTGCCATTGATACCAGAACCAAAAAAAATCGATATAGATTTTCCAGTTAATTTGTAAATAAATGAATAGCAAGTGATTGCCATATGCCTTTTAAAACTTCAAAATACGATGGCTAATAAGGGGAAAACGACATCGTTTGTGTCCGTACCCTCTCGTATGACATCAAACGTATAAATATGATAAAGAGGGGATGAATGATGGTGACGAAAAAATTAGATAGCAAAGTCATTTAGGATGAAAATGCAGCCATTCATTCTTTGAACACTTCAAGTACTTACAGTAACCTTCTATGAGCTCAATAATATAAATCTCATGTCCAGACATATATTCACCACTATTATATAAACACCACTAAGACGTTCAGCAATAATTTAGCATACATTATCTCTACTTTATTTCCTTTCTTATCGATGACACGTTTGAAGCACTTGTCCGGCAAACAAAGAGTAATTGATGCATGAAGAGACAACACAAACGCTAGTCAGAAACGTGTCTCGAAATCACGCTGGTGTGGTCACAACCAGCGCACCTGACACTCGCGGAACCGAAAGCAAACTTCGTTAGATTACCTGACATCCTCGCTGTAAAATTGAAGAATGAGTCGTGCTCTTGGAACTGATGAGTGAGCGGGTGTTTATTTACTGAGGACTAATCACTCGTTAATCTATTGCCCAGGGCAAACGATGCATCAGATTGGAATTTATTCTTCCTTTGGTGGAAGTAAAACGCTTACCTGCGTAGGATCAACGATGCCGTCTTGCCGCATTAATGATCAGTATAAACGTGGTGAAGGCAAAGCCGATGATGTTAATTATAATTATTCTGTCATAACATAAACATTGGAGTAATGATGCGTGTGGTATGATTCACTTTCTGAACAACTTGAGGACTTCTACTGAGAAAGTATGTTGTAGGGTCAAGTGCAATCTACAAATTAGTCTCTGTATGAATATGGACTTGAAAACTATGATTGCGTAGGGACTAGGTTGCTTAGAATACTGACTTGAGAAATAGATTGCTCACCAGTGCATCCTGGAGGTTCTTAGGAACTATAGCGACTTTTGAATAAGATTGCTTTAGAACCAAATTGCTCGAATAGGGACTTGAGAGCTAAATTACTTACCTGTACATCCTGGAGGCTCGTCGCTGTAGTCAGCGCAATGAATAACACCGTCACAGTAATTGTCAGCTCCGATGCACGTGCCGTCAACACACGCGTGTTGCCAAAGCTGACAATGAGCGTCGTTTGCTGCAGGGGAGTCGAGAATAGGGGAGCCGTTGGAGGATACCGGGGACTCTCCTCTCGTTGACGATGCTCCCTCGGCGGCTTTGAAGGAAAACTCGTCAGTATAGTGGGATACAGCTGTACTTTTACTCAAAGCCGAACGACCATTGACACTATAGCTTACAGCTGCTTTGCTGGTCATGGTTCTCGGATTCGCGTATTTTAGAGCTGTTTGTCGGTGCACGGACTCGTGAACAGCGCCCAAAGACTCTATGGAATCTGTGTAGCCATGATCCGAGTCTTCCTCTAAAGTTACTTCGGCCGACGCTTCCCTTTCCCTATCGGAAGGCTTTTGGTGGACTTCAGGGGCAACGGCATCACCGGCGATAAATTTTTCCACGTTTGATTTAGTTTCTGAAATGTATTGATTCTTCCCATTCCAAAGAAGATTGCCCAAAGGCTCTGCTATCGGCCGAGAAATCATGGTCGTGGAAGACAGCGACTTTCCTTTCACTTCGCCGGTGGCTTTTTTTCTTGAAATCACCGGTCTTTTTTGACCTGAATGTGTTGGGCTGATCTCTGCCGATAAATTGCTTAAAATGGTGTACAGATTTCTGTACAAATCCTTATCGACATTGAAGTCGAAATTCAAGAATTCCATACCTGGTTTCACATGGTAGTCAACTGGTTTGTAATGAAAGACATTGTCGTCGCTGACGAATTCATTGAAGTTGGAAGACATTTTCTCTTGCAAAATCTTCGATTCATCAAGGAAGGAATACTTTTTATGATTGTCTTTCGAGTGAAAGCCATTTTTTGAGCTATGCTTTTGATTGGATTGGTCCTGTTCTAATTGAAAACTGGAACTGGTTTCCTGTGCGGTGTCATCGCTCCGATAGCGCTTCACTCTTTGCGGTATTGGTTCTTCAAACTTCCCACCAGCTCTAAGTTCCATCTCAATATTTTCTGGTGTCGCTATTGTTCGCGTGACCGGAGGACGGCTTGGACTCCCGGTGCTGCTCTCAGAGACAGAAGCCACCACGTTCCTAATGTCAGGTCGCCGTAAAGGAGAAGTCGTTTGTTTGCCGAACACTCCCGCAGACTCTTCCGAGGGTATCTCATCTGTCTGAATCGATGAAGATGCAACCACCTCGATCCCAAGCTTCGTGCAATCATTTTGTACTTGATCCGCCCTCTTTGCCTGATGACTCTTGGCATCTTGATAATGTTGAGGGTATTTCTCGGAAGCGGCTGATGCTGAAGTCGCAAAAAATATGGCGCAGGAAAGCAAAGCAAATATTAATGTGCAGTTTTCTTTTGTTCTCGGAGCAGCCGTGTTATAAATTTTGGCTGGTCGCCTGAATGAAAGCCCCCGGACACAATTCTTCATGGTAATATCTGTCACAAAGATGTCACGCTAAAAGCCTACCTGGGTTAGACAGACTACCGCAGTCCTCAAATGTCTCCTTTAGAATGGCACTAATTCCTTAGAGACATTTTTCACTGCAAATGGGATTCTGCTGCCAGCGCGCCATATTGTTTTCCTCCCAAGCCATTCTTCAGATGAACGACAGCTAAGTGGATCCATATTCCTTGTTCCATTTCCGTCTATCCCAGTCGTATTTGTTGCGGACACAGCGTCCTTGACAGCTGTGATCCTAGGGCCCGTCACTCGAGGGGAGCCAATTACTTTCTGGCATTTACCCTCATGCAAATCTTGAAAGAGCAACGAAACTTGCTCCAAAGCACCGAGTAACTTACGCTCTAGATCGTATTCCCTGAAACGAGAAGTTCTCCTTGTTCTGTTTCCTTTTTAGCTGGATTTCGGGAGCCGTGCGTCGCTGCAGCTGAAGGCTGCTGCGTGACCCGGAATAAAAATGACTGATTTCTCGTCTAGCCAGCAAGAAAACTCTTGTTTTATTTCCAGCAGCGTTTTACGACTGGCGACGCACTCGTATATGCGCCGAATGTATTTCTCGTAACAAGGCAACACAGTTTTATTTATTTGATCGCACCGAATACCTGAGGAAATTATAAACTGGGACCCTGGTTCTTTCCAATTGATGAAGAAACCAGCTCACTTACATAGGAAACCTGTCAAGGAAACAAAGCACGGTTATTAACTCTGTTAATTCAGTGTCGAGGAACAAAATATAGACTTACACGTATTTAATTTCACCCCTAACCAGTGATAATATTGTTTCTTATCGCACGATGCTGCGACTGTACACCACAGTAATTGCTAAGCCTTGCAAGTCAAACCGTCACTAGCACACCCTTACTTAATGACTCAATTGAAAAAAAATAATTGAAGAAAAATAATGCGACATTTTATCAAATGTTGCGTGTAAACGCAGAAGCTCAGGAAAATATTAAGTACGAAGTAACTTCAATAAAAACGTTGCAGTAAAAACCGCTCTATAAAACATTTTCACGTTATACTTGTAAAAATAAAAACAAGAAGTTCCAAGCCCTAGCCAATCTTTAGCAAATTTCTGGAAAGGATAAAACAGAAATAAAAAAAAAGGTGTACAAAGTTTAGAGTTGACTAGAAGCTAGTAAAATATGGAATAAATATCAAAATTAAAACAAAAAGCAGGTAGCCGCAAGAGAATACCTAAATAAGAAGATAAAAAAGTTAACCCATAATGAGAAGAGGATGTGGGCTCTGCATGTCGTTAAGATACGATTTTACATTTCTGGTTTACCCTTTTCAAAATTTTGCTGAAGATGGGCTAGCGTCCAAAACGTCCAGTCTTAATTTTCACAAGTATAACGGGATGTTTTATAGAGTGGATTTTACCTTAATCTTTTATTTAACACAGAAACTGCCACATTTCTTACAAGTGAGGGCTCCTTCCACTCCAATTAAACTCGAACTGTCCAGAAATCATGATCAAAATGCAGGTATATGATTGCTAACTGAACAGCGCTACAACGATGTAGATGTTAAGGATTGCTAGCTGAACATTGCAACAAGGAATCGTGTTTTTTGAAGTTCCAGATAAATTTCTTCAGTTAAATTTAATTTTATAATCCTCACAGTCTACCCCTGTCCTCAAATTAACGATGATTTATAGCGAAATGAATTTGCCTGAATATATCGTTGATCGCCTGAGGTTCAACATATTTTTGGAGCACGAGTAGGTTTATTTAGGCCAAACATGTCAGTAGACGGTAATTGAAAATGTTAAATAATAGAAAATATTCAACGAGATGCAGTACGAGTACGTTGCAGCGAAGATCTGCACCACTGTACTTAATACCTCACAAACGGGGATATAGTAAGGAAAATTATTTTTTTGGTGCGATATTCATTTAGAAACTATTTGAAGTCCCTCCAAGAATGTTTTCTACTGTAACATTCCAGGTAAAATCTACTTCCAGCGCCACACAATTCTGCTCGCCGCCACAAAAGGAAAACAAGTTCTTATTTTTACTTCATCAGTCAATGAAGGTACGGGAAATAACTAAAGCTGGACAATGCTCGTATTTCAGATCATGTTATCGTCGCAATGAACGCATCCTGTGCCTCGTAAAAGTTCCAGCAAACAAGCTTCCTCCGTCGTCGACGCTCCACTGATTTCTGCGATTGCTTTTCATCCACACTCCGGTAATCATCAACCGAAAAGGGAGCAGAATCCTTTGTCTTAATCGGGTAATTAATCGATTGGTCATATGACTGCAGGCGAGCGGAAAATGACTCACGGTGATTACATATATTACACGTATTGGCTAGGGGGATTAGTTTAAAACCTATGGGTAATTGTGCCTGGAAGGTTGTATATGAATGACCACCTGACCAATTAAGTGTCCTTAATTATTGAGCTGGATGAGAGGATTACTGACGTACTCGTGCAGTGCGAATTTATTCGTACCTACTTGGGCACGGGGGCTGGTGTGAAAACAACTCCCGCAAGACAATGTTGCAATAATATCAGGAATAGATTTCAATTTCGGAATAAATGAGAAAATACAAGCATGTTCCAACACACTGAAAAAAACTGAGTGAAGAACATAGGTCCCAAGTACCGATCGAAGAGAATCAGGAACCATTTAATTAGTGTTATGGTTACTAAATGAGGATGCACATGGTATACTGAGTTAACGCTAGAGGAGCGAATGAGTCAGTAAGAGTACCGAATAAGGCTCTAGAGTACCGGGTGAGGCAATTAGAGTACCGAGTGAGGCACTAGAGTATCGAGTAAGGCATTAGAGTACCGAGTGAGGCACTAGAGTACCGAGTAAGGCATTAGAATACCGAGTGAGGCACTAGAGTATAGAGTGATCTCTAGTCGACTCGAGTTCCAGCCATTTCTGTTTGCTCCATAAATTTTATGCAAATTCCCTTCGAAGTCTTATTTTATAGATCATTATTTCTCCAAAACAACCTTCCTTTGGGGTCTACTCCTCTGTTATTAGAGTTTTACTGCTAGGAAACCCAGTTAAATTTCAGGTTGCACTTATTTAATTTCCAATGGATTTAACGGTTATATGTCCATTACAATTTCCCTGTTAGGTGTCTTTTTCAGATCATATTTGTACAGCATACCGTGTACTCATGGTACCAAGTCATCCGCGCTAGACTCCGGCACAAATATCATATATGTACCGTACAAGGTGTAGCATCTCTCACAGATTTCTCACTACAGTGTTGTGCCTTACTTAGATATTGCAGTAGCCTCACACTGAAATGAAAGGCATCATTCCACTCGGACATCACACTGACTACTCGTGTGATCCTGCATCCTACTCGGGTGTTACATCGCATACCTTCTTTAGTTTAGGCTGGAATCCCTTGCCATTCTGGAGTGAAATCCGCGATTTTTCAGCTGCAGCGTTTGGGGTCTTGGCTCTGTAGCACAGACGCTCTCCGCAACTGTCGCGCTGCTGCATGGCCTTGCTGCAAATTCATCGATGGCGATAGACTAATGAATGTTTTTGAAGAGCTAAAAAACGAGTTTTTCCCTTTGAACCGATGGAGCTTCCCTGTTATACGGCTGATCGCCTTTCAAAGGAAGCGATGTGTTTTTCGTGGCGCAAGTTTGGACAAGAAATATTCGACGGACGTTCGAAAGACCCACAATTTTTATCGAAAATCTGAGCTTTCATTTCGAGAACTCCGACTGCATCGGATCGCAGCAGGAATTGAGGTCAGTTCTGGTGCCCGAGCTGCGTGTGGGGTGAGTGTTGTGGGTATTCCACTTTTTCTGGGCATTTGCGTGACCTTGCTGTAAAATTTTGAGCTTCAGAATTCTCTATGAACAAACCCAGTCAGGTGGATATATACTGTAGTTTCTGAACACGCTTTAGCATTCTGTATGTGTCAAGTAGGCTTCAGTTAATATTGAAGAGGAACTGCATTCATTGCTCTTGAACTTTGGATTTTCTCAGGAGAGATAAAATATTCTATCTCTCAGTGAATCTTAGGGGTGACGGTTCTTGTATATTATGTAAAATCAAATACGAATAAAGGGGTTTTATTTCGCCATTTTATGTGGGTAGTACATCTAATGATGAATAAAGTTCTTATGTTTCTTTCCAAAAATTTCATGCATTTTCGCTTGCTTGAAGCTCATCATTGATTGTTCCCCACTTCGGCTTTGTCGGACTTTGTGACTAGTGTGAAAATTGCAATAAATTTAAGTGGCCGAATTCAACGGTCGTTGATTCGTCACTATCACTTTATTGTACACATTGGCTTACAAATTTTTAGTTGTCTTATCAATAATATGCAGATATGATTTTACACACATATGTAATTCTGATTTTCCTATCAACAATATTTGAAGAATAATATTCATCTGGGTAACTCCTTCATTCTTACAACGTTGTTCCTTTCTTTCACGTGAGAGTCATAGTATCACATGTTTCTGCTGAGGTTGCAAGACCTTACCATTTCCAAATGAGAACTGCTTTGTTCAGGCATCAATATTTCCTATCTCTGACTACATTGTCCCGCCGTCTTCAACAAACCTCAGAGTTCTTCCTGATCAATATGCAAAAGCAATTTTCGTGTATTCTGCCAATTTTTCTTGGAAATGCCTTTCCAGTCTTTGCAAGCTTCGACAAACTGCTGTCGACGGCCTTTACTTGGCTGCAGATTCCCGTGTGATGTGAGGGGCGCATTGTCACCGTAGACTTCATTTCACGCCGTGCTGAATTTTCTCAACGCCTGCCAAGCCGCTCCAGCCTCGGCGCTTCCCTGAATTATGCAAGATTTTTCGAATTTCGCTCGCTCGCCGATGACACCTCACTCGAAGAAAGGAATTGCAGCCCTCGTTTGCGTTCGATTTAGAGAAGAACGACGGCTGAATAAAGTACGAATGAAGCTTTCATCTCTTATTAAAATATGATATTAAAAGAAGATGCATGTGTTGATAATATCAATGATAAGGAGAAAATAATAGATGAAGCACTAGGACTGAAGCTCTCTGTCGTTATGATAAAACTGACAGAATTATGCGATGTTGTATCGGTTAATTACGTTGATGTTGAATAGAA
This sequence comes from Orchestia grillus, assembly GCA_014899125.1. NCBI lineage: Eukaryota > Metazoa > Arthropoda > Malacostraca > Amphipoda > Talitridae > Orchestia > Orchestia grillus. The sequence continues at coordinate 20,809 of VOMN01078053.1, read as the reverse complement.
ACTATAACCGCATAACGTGCGAGTGAAGCATCGTCTCAAAAGGACAGCATTAGGAGAGAACGCAAGCATAAATTTACAATGATTCGACAACAAGCGCCGAATAAACTGAAAATGATACGTTATTTTTCCTACAAAAATGATGACGATATGAGAGAAGGAACAGGAGAGTGATTCTCCATCGTATTGCGAGTGCGACAGCTGTGTATCAAATTAATGCAAATGGTCGTGAAAATTTTGAGTACCATTCGGTATATTCTGTTGGAAGACAATGCTTCGAATGAGTATACTCGTATATTAATGTGTTTATTTCAAAGAAGACAATGCAAACGCATTATTTTGCATTTTTAGACCTTAGCTTGCTCTATTTCAAAATTAGAGTGGATAAATACAGCTGAACCTTCAATAAAATTTTCAGATTAACTCATGCGATATTGGTTGAACTTTTCTTGGTCAGCGGTAATTTTAAATTTAACTTGTTTATTTACAGACAATTCATGTGCAGTTTTTAATTTCTTTTCTCTCCTTCGTAGAAAATTGATCTGATTGACTCGCAAATTCTTCATGGTTTATTATAAGCCACCTAAATTTATTAGAGCACTTTTATATTTTAATTTTGAGCCTGAGAGAATATTCTTCGTTGAACATAATTTTTCACATTACCTGCCATTTCATGACATCCAACGTTTTACACTCAGATACATCACTAGCACAAAACGTTTTACGCTCAGATACTTCACTAGCACAAAACGTTCTACGCTGAGATATTTCACTAGCACAAAACGTTTTACCCTCAGATACTTCACTAGCACAAAACGTTTTACGCTCAGATATATCACTAGCACAAAACGTTTTAAGCTCAGATACTTCACTAGTGGAAAAAAAACTAGGCATGATCAGCATCGCCCCCTGAGAGAGTCGAGCACACATCCTGCAGATTCAATCGACGTCACCAAAGAAGGCCATAACTCCGTTCATTCATTCTCAATACTCAATAAAAAATTTTACTGAGCTTTTATGAAACTTACGCGGCGGGTCGTCCTACGAAGTCAGTTCTCGTCTACGCTTCTACGGAGGAGGTTTATGAAGTTTTTACTAAGAGTATTTTGGCACAGAACGTGGGCTTTGTTTTCGAAATTATAAAAGTAAGGAAGCGGCGATGGACTTTAAGTCAGTAGACTCCCTCAGCCTCGTGGAATAAAAAAAAAAAAAAAATTGGTCTTACTTGGAGTATATTCTGCAGTACATTATTAATGTGATCGACGGTATTCCTTGGAAATTATTAGGAATTTGTTATTTGTAATCGCTCCAAAACAGAGTCACAATAATCTAGAGAAACATATAGGTTGTTCATGGCTGAAACTAGGGGCAGCTCATTACAAAAAAAAACAGAGACTCTTGGAAAATTCAATATAAAATAGAAAAAATGCAGCAAATAATTTATTGACAGCAATTTGCGCTACAATTCTCATTCAGGAAACGGTAATCCAAATTAACATTGTTTGAAAATAGCGTCGTGCAGATGGCGTCGTCCTCCACGTATGCATTCTTCCAATCCGCGGTTGAGGTTCCTGACTGATCGCTGCGACACCTCAGCTGGGACCACGAATTCGCCTTGAATTCTTCGTTTGTTACACTCAAGAGTTGGGTCTGCATGACTCGGCCAAGAACACAAGATGAAATAAAACAAAGAATTGAAGACAAAATTCGCCTTGAATTCTTCGTTTGTTACGTTTAAGAGTTGGGGCTACATGACTCGGCCAAGAACACAAGATGAATTAAAACAAAGAATTGAAGACAAAATTTGGGGTTTCCCAGCGGAGAAGTTGCTGCGATCAGTGACGAACCTTCATGGTAAATTGGAAGAATGCTGACGTGGAGGAAGACGCCATCTACGCGCCGGAATTTTCAAGCATCGCTAATTTGCATTACTGTTTCTTACAATGCAAGTCGAGCGGTTCAATTAACGTCAATAATTTATTACTAATTTTTTCAACTTTCGAAGTGGTTTAAAAGTTCCCGTTTTTCTACGTCACCCTGAGCAAGGAAAGGAGTCTTGTACACGCCCTGCTGCTGCACAAAAAAGAGCTCGTAATGGAAATTCCTGACCTTCCACCACCCTTTCTGACGCGTCCTGTTAGCGTTATGAGAGGAATATTTGCCCGAGAATTTGAAGTTCAAGTAAACCAAATGATTGAGTTCGATTTTTGGTTTCTGGCCACTCTCAGAGCTTTGTTGTGTGAAATATTGAAGCATTTCTGGATTATAAAAAGACCAGAGGAAGCTTTTTGAAGGCAGTCATAACACACTTCTCATTTTAAATGTCGTGGAATAATTCTTGAGATTCATTATGAATTATTGAAAATACAAGATGCTTGAGAAAAGTCTAGGTCATCCGTAATTGATGCCATAAATTTGGCCAGTGTTCTAACCGTAGCTCTTGTTGAACGATGAAAATAACCTCGGTCTTGTATGTACGTGGCCCAATAAATGTCACGTGAAAACTCATCCCATGTGACTTTCACGTCATAACAGACGCAAAACTCACATGGAAATCCAGCACCTCCCGAGAAACGCTGAGCAAATCTGTGAAAGAAATAGTAACCTATGCTGTTTTTGATCCCCTAATGAGCTCCCCAAGAAATGACGGCCGTTATACAGTCGATCCCATTAAATCCAAAGTAACTAGGACTCAAATCGCACTACCATGAAAATGAGTCAAGTGCTTTCGTTTTAAAAGGGTCTCAATTGAGTCCGCAATCGTCTTCTTTCTTTTATACATCATTTCGTTCATTTAACGGGACTTTCCACCTCCGACTTTATTGTTGGAGAGGCAGGGCTCAAGGAAATACCCTCTAAAGCTGGCCATAAATGTGGCGAATTTTCGCTCAGAATTAACCTGACGCCGTAAACTGAGGCCCATTTACGATCTTCCTGAAATTGTAGATAGGCTCGGCCACTTGAGCACGAGGCTCGAAAAGTGACCATAATTGCTCATCAACAAAAAATTTACCCTGGTTAATTAGCAGCAGTTCATAATACCAGAGCCCCTCGAAGAGCGCATGCTCTGTCATCTTTTGATCAAAGTAATTCGATAGGAATTTTTTCATTTGGGATTAGTGATCACCCAGTGAATTGAGGAAAAGTATAGTGAATTGAGGAAAAGTAAAAGTATAGATCACCCAGTGAATTGAGGACTCTCAGACTGGAATTGAGGAAAAAAGTATAGCTGCTCAGCAGGTTCATTTTCAATGAAATCGTAGAAAAAACACCTATCATTTCAAGTCGAAACTTCGCGCATATTTTTCTTTTAAAAGTTTTTAAAAGCGTGGACGATCGGGCTGAGATTTCTTTCCTGATGAAAGTAATATATCCCTTTTAGCTGAAGCATATACTTTAGGAACAGGGGAAGTGATGATAGATGCTTAAATAATAGTTTGATGATTTTTACGTGACTCATTGCTCATTATTAACTACCTCACAGAAGTATAATAGTTCACTTTTTTTGTGGCGACTTGGGCACGGCCATTGCCCGACTCCCAGCTGATTTATGAGCCAAGTTAGTTTCTTTTTTCTCCAAAATTTCAGCGATCATTTGTCTAAATTAACAGATTTATAATCCTCCAGATACTGAACCTTAACAATGGAACTCGAAGTTGAACTTACCGACATTTAATTTCAATCACACTACACTGGAAGATTGACTCGATGTTGTAATTTTTAATCGGACACACATGAACATCAACGTCAGCTTCCGTGGAATATTTCGTCCTTAAACATCATTGTTCATTATTAATAATTTTGAATTTCTATTTACATTTGTGAAGTAATAATTTACCCATTATCTCAAACATATATATCGTACTTCACGAAACACGATAAGTTCATGAATTCTAACTGCAACGATCAATGAGTTAAAATCTGTCACAGAAAACCAAGAATCCCCTAGAACATGGCAACAAGGGCGTCTGTACCCTCCGTCAACCGTTAGGAAGATTCACTGGCACCACTAGTTGTATGTGCACAGAAACTGCGTAGTTCAGTGGGTCGAAAATGAACATAAATGGTACCCCTACCCATTTACAAGCCCTGTTGAGCCGTCCAAAAATAATGGGAGATAATTTAACACGCCATTGCGCACGGTCCGTTCAACTACGCTGGGCTGTCGAAGGCCAATAATTCCCTATGAATATTTCATGGAATATTTAAATGCATTCGAGGCAATAGCTTCCTTTGGATACCAAATGACGCGGAAGCTTCTTCAGATCTGCCAGAGTCCAGGCAGGAGATCGATGTTGGGTGATCTCAGAATTCCTACGCTTCCATAGGCACAGATGATCTTTTGCCAGCCTGGTCTGATCTCAGGAGCGCTAGAGTACTGATCACATGCGCATCTTTTGCCTGCCTGGTCTGATCTCAGAAGAGCTAGAGCACTGATCACATGTGCATTTTTACCAGCCATGTCTGATCTGAGGATCAGTCAGGCACTGATCACGTGTGCTCTTGTTGAACGCGTGTTGAAGAATTTTGGGCAACACGTAACGTCATGACACGTGTCACAGAGTTACAAAACTTTACTTTCGTCTCGCCATTCAGCAAAAAACATAATTTGCCATTTCTTTATGACTTAAAAGCAATCCATTCTATACTTTGCTCTTGTGATCTGGTCAATGAATTTTCAATTTTATCTTTTTTAATCTCATGTCAGTGATGAAATAAATGGAAGCATAAAGAAAATGGAAAGTACCCGGGAAAAATCGGCCCCTTCTTATCATTTTTTCTCAATAAAAAGAGTGAGGAAATAATACTTAATTGCCAGCAACAAAAATTGGGTCACGCTGTGTTGTCCATGGAATTGTGTTTTGAGGTCCTGACTATATTTTCATCTATGTTGGTACGCATAAGCATTGAGGTAAAAATATTGCTAGCTTTCATCAACAGGTTCAAGTTCTAGTTTAAAAATATTTGCATTTTTGATCTAGAAGTTCAAGTTATAAAGAAAAAACATATTCGTTTTTAATCAAGAAGTAGAAATACTATGGTAAAAATATTCTCATTTTTCTTTACGGGGGATTAAATTTTGAGGTGAAAGTAACCACATTATTAATTCATAGCAGAAGATGCGGGGGTAAAGTTATTATTAGTGAAAGTATGATATATAAGCGGATTGACTCGAAATGTTCATTTACCCATATTGAGAAAGATGTTGCTGCTTGAGTAGATGGTAACCAAAAATATTTGTACCAAATCACGCATAAAAAATCGCAGTTTCAGCTTTAATTAAGTTGGTTTTTATTTTAGTTATAGCAATGCTACACCTATGATCAAATCAATGCGCCGAACTACTAACCTGAACATATTTTTTACATATACTTAATGCATTAGAATGAATTATTGCTGCACCGTTACCTAAACACACTTGTTTGTCTAAATGCATCTGAGTGAAGGCACTTTCTCACATCAAAGTGCCGTCTTAAATGGAATCCTTTCCTACAGCTTCGAAAAACAATTCTCTAGCCCGAAAACCACTGCAAGCTACTCCGCAAGGTTGTTAGCTATGGTTTTCTATTCACGATTTAGTTTTACTTTGGAGAACTGCACAGCTGAGGATTCTTGTGTTGACGTCACAGGTGATGTGGAGAACTTACGGTTATTTGGAAGTGGAAGTGCTGAAGACGAAGATGTGTGGGAGAAGATTTTTTTTTAAATGAGCTGAGAGAGAGAGAGTGCTAAAATCTTCACTCGTTTCATTAGAGAGAACAGCTTGGTTACGGTTAGCACTTTAGCGTGAAAGTAAAGTCGTGCAAATGCAACTTTGCGGCGAGGACTGCCCCATGGCCCTGAGTGCAGAGAAACGCGAAGGTCATTTTATGGAAAAGTAATTGAGTTATGAAACGGAGGATGTGGAAAACGTGTTAAACGAGAAAATATTACTAATCTACACATATGATTTGACGTATAACCTGTGCAATTTTGTAAAAGCGAACCCTTTAATATGAGTTCATTCCTGTCACTTGGTGACATTTACATATAAAAACCATTAGTGTTCATCCGACAACAACTCCATTTTCAGCATTTCTTATGCCATCATCCAAACTATGACAACCTACAAGAAACATTACGCCTCTGAGGGGGTAACGAGAGCATAACAGCGTCGTAATGTACTTTATAAGTTTGAAAGCTGTCCTGAGCGAAACATTGTGGCTCATATCATAGAGCGAACTGTCGCACTGAGCGCTCGGTCGAGACCGCAGAGCAAACACTTAAGTGAAACAAAGTCGTGGGAAAGGGTTATTGAATAAATCTTGGCTCTGCTTATGGACTCTGAGGAGTGTGGAAGTGCACAGTCTTGAATGAAAATGTGTTAAGAAATAGGAAAAAGAACAGGAGTCTTATAAAGTAGGTGTTGGTGTAACAAAGTTTTGAAAACCGAAATTTGCGATGAAAATCCGGGGGGATAATCTAAGAAAGTTTTGAATAGAAATGTTTTTCCGAAAACATTTAAAATGACTCTAAGGAATGCACTCACAATATTAGAACGACTGAATTTAGGCGGAAATATTTTTGATCCTGGAATAATTATTTCGTTACTCGCACAATAATTAAAGATTTAACTGTTTGTTTAATTTTTTTTATTTTTCTTTAGATGAACAAAAATACTTGAAGAGACATATGCATGGCGTACATGGGAAGGGGTTTGTAAATTTATGACTTTAAAATTGTACTATTAGATTGACAACGTAAAATTTCTCAATTTCCTTAAATTTTAAGTTTGTTTTAGAAGAGTGTGCACCGGTTGCGAAGAATTAAACATTTCTATTATACCTGGCTCTTCTTACGAACGCAAAAATGAAAGAATTTAATGGGACAACATTTGTATTGAAAATAAACGGATTTGAACATGACGCACGTAATATGAATCTTGATATCAACTTCCAAATTTCTCTTCTGAAATCCTTGAATTCCTAATGATAATTAAATTCTACCCTTCAAGAAACCAATAAAGAAATATGGGTAACCAAATTTGTAAAGCATGACCTTATTTACGACAACTGCAAAGCTTTAAACTTACGCAGCGTTATGTTATGACTTCATTGCACCAAAAGGACATTAAATCAACCTTAATTTTCTCCCTAATCCGACAAGCACAAGCCCCCTCAATTTCGAGAGGCTAATCACGGTACGTGTCACAAATTCTAATTGCATCCAGAGGTGTGTTCTCGACACCATCAATTATAGTTCCCCCCGGACGACGATCGAGCGCAAGTATTGAGCGATGTCTGGAGACAGAACGCATTCTAAGGGACAAAAGTTGAAATGGGACTTGTGGAACATGTATTTCCCAGTACATCATGGTCAGCTTTCCCCATTCAGAGGATTGTGCTTCGCGTGAACTTGGAGAAACGATTTTAAGTTGGGACAAACTGGCTCCAATTGTAAGCACCAGATTGGTTAACTTTGCTCGTATCATATCGTTATCACCAAGCTGCATGCAACAAGTTAATTCCGCGCTTATATGCTTCAAACTGAACTGTTTTGAGATTGGGCAAGTGTTTATGCTGCCCATTAACGTGCGAATGAATTTATTTACGCCCACATCGAGTATTTTGACTTACTCATTACAAACACTCGTCGATATATGAGGAACATTGAACTGTCGGTCGGCTTTGAAGCTCACATGTACAATAGAGGTGAGCCGCACTAACTTCTCTATCAAAGAATGCACGGAGTTCATAAAGGCTCTTTATAGCTTACAATTTAATTTGAAAAATAAGTTGTTCCATCAAATGAACTGGTCATCAAAATTTTTAATAGCAATGCCTTTTTTGTTTGAGGTACCTTGTTGATTGGAATGATGTCTGACCCAAAGAACCCCATGAGGAAAGGCTACTCCATTGAAATCGATCCAATTTCGAGGGCCCCCACGTTCGCCAGATATCTCACCTTTGGATATTTCTTTAACGGGCTTCGCAAAAAAATCGAGTTTGGAACAAAGATGAGGGATATTTCAAATCGAACAAAAACAAAGGATAACATGCGGTTGGGGCTCTCGATGAGGCAATGCTGCAACGAAAATGGCGGGCAAACGAGTGCCATCTTGATGCGCTTCGTACGAGTAATGGGAGCCATGTAGAGGTGTATTATTTTAAATTAGGTGATAAAAACTTTGATAAACGTTGTTTCATATAGAATAAGTCATAATGGTCAATATAAGCTATTGCTTCTGTAATTAAATTTTAAAACTGTAAAGAGACTTCATGGAAACCCTGTACATTGAATGAATATCAGATGGATGCTCGTTAAATTTATCCGTCTTATATTTTTTGTGTCAAAAATCAATTGCTTGAAATGCAAGTGCTTAAAAATAGTTCAGAACTACTGCACTTAACGAAACAAGACAGAGAACTCAGGGGGGTCATTCAAGCTCGCGGTCTGAACAACCCAATCAAGTAAAGTTGGTTGAACAAAATTCGAAAACTAAAGTTGGTAAAAGATACTTGTCTAACAGCACAACTGTTTGAAAAGCATTTTCACAAAAATATTTTTCTTTGAGCTTTACAGCCGAAAGAAGGAGTTTAGAGAACTGGCGTAATCAGAGTACTCATAATTTGATAACAGAAATAATAATGAGATCTCTAAAAATTATGTACTTCCACTAACGAGTGGATTACTAACTTTTCGCTGCACTATGGATTTCAATGGACATGTGTCTGCATTATCTTTATCGTGCGCATCAAAATTCATTCCCACGTGCTTGAAGTGACCATAAATTACCGTCACGCTGCATTCTATGCTGCACTTCAGGCCTATTTAAACCGCAAAATGCAATTCTCTCTGTACATTTGAAACATGAATTCTCTGGGTGACGGCGTCCTAACTTTTAGATCACTTCACTTATAATTTAATAGAGATTAAAAACGTCCCTCTTGCGCCGCTCGCCCGCAATTTGGGACCAAAGCGACGCAGCTGCAAAGCATTGTGCGCTTCAATCGAAGCTTCGCTTCGAATTGAACAGAATTCTCGTTGAATTTGGGTCGATATAAAAGTGGGAAATACATCGCCATTGCAGCAGACAGCAAATTGCATTAAGGGTCTCTAGCGAGGACGTCCATCTGCTGCCAATATACTCCTGAAATAGCCATATTTTTGAGCGTTCGGTTCCTGATAATTGAGAAGATTGATTAAATAATACTCTAATTGACACATTCAGGACACGGCTGATGAGCGTGTTTACGAAGGGAGCACTGAGGACTCCATCAAAACGTGGCCAAATTTTAACAGAACTCGCACAAAATTATGTAGTCACAAAAAGCGATCGTAAATGGTTGCGTCTGCAGCATTCTCGATGACTCGACGATGCTCTGGAAGTGACTGCATAAATAGCGAGGATATTTGTAATTCCTAGCTTGCTGACCGCTTTCGTTACTGGATATGGGGACCAGGTCTATTTTCTGACGAGCTTCCAGCTACGGAATTCAAATCATGTCTTCAGAAATTGCCTTCAGCAGTTGGGATAGTCAAGAAGTTCATCTCAAATGAACTTAAAATTTAATTTTTTTATATCTGATGTATTATCTGAATAATTGCCGTTTCGGTGAATTTTTTCGCGTTTGATAATTCGAAGAAATCAAGAAGTTTCGTTGTACGTTCGTTATAGCACAACTCAACCGTAAATTGTGCACCGCATTTCGTATCCATGATATACATCCGCAGTGAGAAAGGTTTCTTTTCTTGGCACTTCTTGAAGTCACCTTAAGAAACGTTCAAATTTAGATTCAAGCCTCCCCGTTTTGAGACAGGCGTCAAAGAGGAGCAGCCGTTTGTGAAAGCCGTAAGCCTTCAACTACTTTGCAGGTTACAAAGAAGTTGGCAGCTCTGCCGTCAGATGATTCAATTAGAGATCTGGCCGAAAGCTGTAATGCGGCTTCTACTCACGCTCATTCAATTAACGCTCCAATTAGGCCACGGCGCATACATCATCATCCACTTGGTACGTATTTCCATTTGCGGCTCCGATGCCTTATTCTTGAGAGAGAAGTTCGTGCTCCTAATCAGGGAAATCGAGCTCGACCTGAGACGCATGTAATGCAGGCCGCAGGAGCGCCACGTCTAACGAGTCTGGGGTAATTCTGCAGAGTATTTCGGGAAGTTTTTTCGCCACAACATTTTGGAGGAAAATGTTTCGTGCTTGTTGTAGCAAAGGCTTGGGCAAAAAGAAGCGGAGATCTAAAGGAGGTCGCTTTTTTTATTCCACTTCGCTACCTCTGAAGATTCGAGACTTTTCGGTTCCGTAAGCGTTGTTGAGTTTATCGATTTCTTGGCGAGTTTTGGTTTACTTTTTTACCTCTCGCAGAGCTCTGCACAGGCTGAAAAGTAAAGCGAGGAAGATTTGTTCAGCGATCGTTATCTAGAGCAATGACTTGAAACTGCGTTATTTCGAGAGTGACGTACACAGCACGGGATTCCGTGTTCATTTTTTCCCGACAATTTATGGTGTTCGTTCAGAAAGAAATTCGTGCGATAGTTAACGAGCTTGATGAGCTTACTGATGTTTCGCTCGTAGGAACGACGGCTCTGCAAAAAATAAAAAACGTTGCAAATTCATTCGTTTGAAGCGTCATGACGCCGCATAATCTTTAACGATTATTAGAGGCATGTGAAAAATTATTTTTGGCTTGAATTATCATGAGAAATAAATATTCTTTAATGCCGATCCATAAATTGAGTCTCAGTGGGCTTAAATGAAGGCCGATTTCTAAAGACCGAAGCGCAAAGTCACTCATTGAACTGAGAATGTGTCATTTCCTGAATTACAAGTAAGTTCCTTCCGACTCTTACAATTACCCAACTTGAATTACTTTGCCAGAGTAAATTTACAAAATGATTCTTATATTGGATAAGTATGCCGAGGAAGTCAACTAAGAGATACGATTCTTGGGGCGCAGCGGAGGTTCTGCCAGGGTCCCCAGACAAAGTTTCTCGATAAAATTTGAAGTTACGCAATAAGGAGAGAACAAACCCAAGCTCGGCTACTCCCAGCCGACTAGGAAGTGCCGCTATGGAATGCAAATAGATCCATCCTATTCCCAGGCGCTGTCAACGTCTCCGAGTCTCCCACAATGATCTCGACGGAAAATATGTCCTAAGTTCTGGAATTTTCCAAAACGAATTTTTTCCCAAAGTCCTCGGAGCAAACTCTGACTTTTGCTAACAGTTTCTCCATTCGGACCTCAAGTGTAATTGGCCGGCGCGAGGAGTGTAACCCGGCGTGTGGATCTGTCGAACGGGGCTGGAATTGTGCAAGGTTTATTTTAAGATTTTTGCATGATGTAATTTCTGGTCGCTATAAATCAACGGCGCAAACAGACGCGAACGTATCAATAACTTTAACTGCTTCACAGTGAAGCAAATATCTAACAATTCTGAGAACCATCGGGTACACCAAGGCCCTGAGCGTTCATGCTGTGCAAAAAGGGCTCTCAAGGAATGGAAGAAAAAAAAAAGCGTGTTTAGGTAAGTCCACGAGTGCATGGAAAGCTGTCGCGGGCGCAATATGTTAGGCTACGACTTTTAGATTATGTTAGGCTACGACTTTTAGATTATGTTAGGCTACGACTTTTACAGTATGTTAGGCTACGACTTTTACATTATGTTAGGCTACGACTTTTACATTGTGTTAGGCTACGACTTTTACATTATGTTAGGCTACGACTTTTACATTGTGGTAAGCTACGACTTTTACATTGTGGTAAGCTACGACTTTTACATTGTGGTAAGCTACGACTTTTACATTGTGGTAAGCTACGACTTTTACATTATGTTAGGCTACAATTTTTGCATTAAAACGGGACAAAATGAGCCCGTCGTAACTTCTCTCCCTGCAATATCGAGTGTTTACCGCTGGACTCGAGAGTAAATAACACTAGTATCTCGTTGAAGCAATTGTTCGTACCAAAGTACTAGAACCTAGAGATAAATGTAAAAAGTAGTGAAATTGTGGGTAACCATGAAATCAGTTAGGACACTGCTAGTGATAAATTTAATATTCTACAAGAGTAAGCTGTCATCCGTTTTGATATCCTAGTCTCATCCTTCGAAAAAAAAAAATGTATATGCAACTTACGCCCTTAGGTATGTCACACAGTGCTGCCAGTATTTGTAAATATAAAACGAATAACAAAACTTTTGCAGAAATCTTTCTCATAAAGCCACGTCACGGTAGACTGCCATCAAGTTAAATAAAATTTTAAAAATTTCAAGACATTTTTGTTCCATGAACTCCTGGCCGTCACAGAAGAAGTTCTCCGACGGCGCCGCGGACCGGAGCGGAATCTTCAATGGGTTCCTGCGGGCGTCCAGATGAAGTTTTCTGTTCTTGAGTTGGGGACGTAACCAGGTCTCAAGTTGAAGGAAATGTTGCCACGGCGGGTAAAAGTGCTCGTCTGACACGATAAATTCGAGCGATAAAACGCCTCCACTGGGCATAAAGTTAGGCATGTAACTCACGCAATTGGGAAGGCTGTGGAGAGCCTTCACGCAAAATCATGTACAGATCAGTGCTCGAAATGTTTCCGCGAAAGTGTATTACGAATCTCAAGCCCGGCGTAGCAAGCAAATAACTTGTATCCTAGCAGTATTTCAAGAGACGTGTGTAGCATAATTCTTGCTCGTAACTTTTCACTTAGGAATACGAATTGAACTACAGAATATTATCTTTCGCTTAGGCTTTCGAAATGAACTGGTCATGCTGGAGTTGTTCTCTGAACTTTATGCATATGATATATAATGCTTTCATTTCTCCGGCCTAGGCGCGGTTCAAGGCACTGAATCATTATTACTTCCTGTCACCGAGGACGTGACGACGCAGCAGAATAGAGAGAAAAAAATAAAGCAGCTGTTCTACAACTTCCGATTGCTTTACCCTAATAAGTTCTTGCATTTGGCGTCCGAGACACTTACGTAAAACACTTCCTAATCACTAGACTTAATTGTTCTCCTTCATTCAGAGGAACTTGAGAACAAAGAGGCGGTCCACTCAGGTGTTGAAGTTTAGATGAGTTGCACCGTCACGCACCAAGTTTTAGCTGCAAGTTGGAGACGGTGTCGGCAAGTACACCTCCCTCGAGTTGCGCCTCGGCTGCAGCGGAGAGTTGCGCGGAGCTGAAACCCTGCCTTCGTTTTTGTCAACATCACGAGATAAATGGCCGAGCTGAAGTCAGTTCCAGCCTAGCATTTTAAAAGCCGTCGCTTCCTTTATGTTTCGTTTTGTTTCAGAGATGAGGGCAATCTTAAACCGGACACCTCCCGACTCTCTGGCAAGGCTTTTTGTGACAACGTGGTTCACCTCACGCATAATAATGTGATAAATCGCGCTCTTCACCTAAAACCGAGCTGCCATCCCCAAAAGTGGACACAAATAACAGAAAATCATCGAGATTCACGGCGCGTGTGATCAAATTCCGAGTCTCAGTGAAACCGTGATTCATTTTCACAACTTTGTATTTCGACGATTCAGTTCTTCGCGACGCTGCAAATCATTTCGAGACGGGACATCAAAATCAATCGAGATTTCAAGTCGGAACAAGCCGTGCATTCCTCAGCCTCGGTCGAGCGGAGGCGGTGTGTGCAGAGGCGAATTTATAGAGATGGATGGCGGTCTGAACGCGTTCCCTGGGGCTCGAGGTCCTGCCCCCGAGAAGACTGAAACCTTAATTAAGACTGAACATTAGGAGCTGGTTTCATAACGGTTCATTGGCCAGATTTAATTGGTAATTGAAATAGATTAATTTCAAGAGAATGGGTTTTTTCTTAATAGCGGAATATGAAGATCAAATGTGTAATGTTGAAAGAGAAAGTGTTGGCAGAAACAATACGGAAATTTACGTGAGAATTTGTGTTCATTTAAGGGTGAGACAGTGAGTAAATCCACGGATTATCATAATATGATGTGAAGTTTCGTTTCGAAACTAATTCCTGTGGAAATAAATGAAATTCAGGCACAAAGCTATTTCATTTTCATGCTGTTGAGCTCCAGGCCTAACATCATAAAGCGAAAGTAAGTTAATATAGTCTCGTTCTTCAGAAAAGATACTCATTAGTTAACTTATACTACTTCGCTTAAAATGGGAAGGGAGTTCCCTGTATGAGGAAAGAAATTTTGTTCAATATTAAAATAACCAAAACGGTACTTTTTTTGAGCATTCAAATCCTTAAAGCATTTTTGTGTAATTTGCTTTTGAAAATGCTATACTCAGCTATTTATCGTACGCGTATTGTGAAAAAAATGTCTAAAGATGAGTATCCGCGTGTGAAGCCTGTAAGTTCTTGATCCGTTAATGGTTAATAAAAAGCGAGGTCTCCAGCGTAAACGAAATTACTGGCATAAACCGCAGATGAGGAGGTTACTCGACTGCAAAATTGAAGTTCTCCGCCAGCAATCCAATAATATCTCAGTGAAATTAAATCGTTGAGACCATTCAATTTTGCGGTCAGCGTCGGCAGGAAAAATTGCAGGCTCATTTAATTAAAGTGCCAATAAATGAGAAGAAAATCTCACGAGCAAAGACCGAACCGTAGTCGAGGAACAGATTTACAAGATTGCTCTATAATGGGGACCAATGAAGGCATGAACGTTCTTTTACATTGGTGACCAATGAAGGCATGAACGCTCTTTTATATTGGTGACCAATGAAGGTATGAACGTTCTTTTATATTGGTGACCAATGAAGGCATGAACGTTCTTTTATATTGGTGACCAATGAAGGCATGAACGTTATTCAAATGACTATGAAAAGTACTCATAGAGAGGCTTTATCAGGGATTCAATTTTCAAAATAATAATTTTCTTGATCAATATCACTACTATTATAAGTATAATTAGGATTTTCGAATTTTAAATTCATATTAATTAACTATTTTATTGCAAAAAGTGAAAGTAGCAGTGGTGTTTGTACGGTTACCTCATGATATTTTACCCTAAAATATTTTTTATCTTTCAAATTTTGAGCTGTTTCTTTGATGATTAGAACGGACGACTCTTTAGTAATCACGCACGGGAAAAACTCACTCAGATTGACTTCAAAATATTGATATTTTGCTTAAGAGAATTCAGAGAATTTTTATATTACACTAATACATAATTCAGTTAAATGAACTTGAAAAACATTCACAAGACTCTTCAACTATCTAACTGAAGCACAAAATTTTGCCCTGAAATTTTGGAAACAATATTTTAAGAAAAGCTCTTTGACAAATGTTTTGTGAACTTGAGTGTGCCAGAAATTACACTTTTTCACTGGGCATTTTTGAATGAAATAAGATTTCAAAGCTTGAATACCAGTTCTACGGGAAAATTATATAAAATATTTCAACTTCATCGTGCAGGCGCTCCTTGTATCGTGTGCTTTATTTAGGAGCGAATTTTCGACTTGACATTTCTTGGGAGGGCGAGATTCTTTTTTATCAGTTTCAAGCCTTATTACACGACTTTAGATCAACGTTAGCTACTCAATTTTTAAATATATATAATTTTACAATTATAAAATGACCAATTATTTTATAATTATGAAACACAATATTTCCTCACTTTATAGAGAATCCGACAAAACTTCTAGAGGATAATCCTACAATCGTGCAATATCTTCATTACAGACGCTCATCGAGTCAAAAGTCTTTTCAAAAACAGCTCGCGGTCAAATGATGACATTTCCGCTTATTCTATCTCATTTTTTCTTGGGAATAAATCCAGGTTTAATCTCGATACAAACGTCTGTCGCCCTCACAATGCCTTCCAGCCAGCGCTCGCTGTTGTTATTAGATACGCCAGGGCTCTGCAGCACCTCATATTTTATGAGAAGCACTCAGCGAGCTGATTCCTCTTGCTCTGAAATTTTCACGCGAAACCATCGTCTTGAATAAATCTCAAGCCTCAGAAGTAATCGCTTAGCAAAAACCAGCAGAGCGGCAATTTCTTTTGACAATTTTGTTCAGAGCGCATGGTCATTAGAGTCGCCACATTTCTCGAGAACAGGTTTTATTTCGCTCGAACCCTTGCTGCAAAACCTCTCGGGGTTGATTTCAGTCGCACTCAGCCAGACGTGCCTCTACCTATGCTGAGACTGCTTAACTTTCTGGACTTCCCGGTACTCAAGCAGGGAAAGCCGGAATAATGTTGAAACATGGGAAAATTTGACGATGTGGGTCCGATTTTTGCATTTCAAATAATAGGTATGATCTGTACCGATGTTAAACGAGCCTTCAAGCCCGTACATATGTACATACACACATACATACATACATACATACATGCATACATACATACATACATATATGCATACATACATACATACATACATACATACATACATGCATACATACATGCATACATACATACATGCATGCATGCATACATACATACTTACACACATACGTACATACATACACACATACATAAATACACACATACATACATATATACATAAATATATACATGCATACATTCTAGTTGAGGAGTCAGGGCTAGGCCCGATAACATGAAGCTCAAAGAGCGATACTAATAAGTTCTCTCTCTCTGTCTACCCTTGTTAAAAGAAATGCCTTTATCGCTAACATTAAACCCACAACGTTTCACCTAAGCAGGCAATCACACACAGTTACCATCGTATTTTTTACGCATTGTAAAGATACAGGAAACAATTCAGGATTTAGTTTTAAGAAAATCACGCGCCATTAATCCAGCAGCAAATTCAGTGGCCATTAATCCAGTAGCAAATCCAGCACCAATTGATTTTACCTTTAAGCTGAGCTAACTCTCAGGACTAACTTAACCGTCGAATGTAACTGCGATGACTTCGTATCGCGAGTTTATTTTAGGCTTTTCGAATTTCAAGATTTAGTGTTGCGTGCCTTGCGTGCGTTGCGTGCGTTGCGTGCGTAGTGTGCGTAGCCTTCTCTGATGGACAAGTAAAAAAAACAAAAACACTGTCGTTAAAAGCGCCTCATTTTGTCTTTCTTGCGGTAGAAAAAATTAATACTTTTGTTAATAATTTACATGAGAGAATTGAAGTCTGTTACCTGGTCAGGTCACCTCACACTTTGATATGATCTGCACGTGAAATGCGTCTACCTCCTTCCCGGGTAGGTTTTTATTGAAAACGCTATAATTTCGAGATGAATTTATTTACATTCTGAGTACATTAGGGAACGGTTGGTGTGGATCGAGGAAGGTCAAGGCATGAAGAGAAAACAGACTCGTGCGAAGGTTTTTTTTGCTTAAAATCGAACATCTGAAGAGTTTCCTAGAACAAAGTTGGGAAATTCGAGTTGTATGAAAATAAATAAAGTCATTTTTGGTCAGGGGAAGGAGTTCACTAGGAGGCATACCAGAACGGTGTACTAGAAAAGTTTTCCAAACAAATCAATTTGAAAAGTTTTTCTTGGATCTACCTGAAAATGTGAGATAGACGTATCTACTTGAATGGTCTTCTTGGAAGCCTACATGACAGGAATAGTGAGAACATCTACAAGAAAGTCTACTCACCTTAACGCTTTCAATGGGCTCTGTAAGGCAAATCAAAGAGATAACTGGTAAGTCCCGAATGAAAATATTAAGAATATATAAATACCTAAGTGCCTAAGTACCTCGAATACTTAATTACCGAAGCACGTAAGCCTAGAGTACCTATATAAATCCCTAATCATCCAAGTACCTCGAATATCTAATTACCTAATCACCTAAGTACCTATAGCGAAATACCTAATCACCTAAATTCTTCGAAAACCTAATTACCTCAATACCCGAGTACCTAATCAGTCTACCAGACAAACACCTACGCGCGGCATGTGCTCTACACAGAGATAGCGCGGTGCCTCGCTGGCTACTGACATGTTCGGCATTCATTCTTTTACGTGCATTAACGGTGGGAACTCAATGCTCACTACCCTCATTTGCACACATCAATATTCATTAGATGTTGTCATGAAAAATCCCTTCGCCGATGCTCATCTCGCGCCATGAAATGATTTTGGTGAGAAGAGAATCGGACTTTTGATGCAGCGGCTGCGCTGTGGGCTGGTGAGAGGTGTGGAGGGCTCGAGCGATTGCATGCGGTGACGTTTCTCTTGCGAGCTCATTGCAAAAAGGACGTGTTCGCTACCTTAGCTAATCCGCGGTGCAAAAATTGAGATTCGTGCTAATTTATGCGTCGGTGCAGCGGCACGGATTGGCGCTAAAATGTCGACTAGCAGTCTGGAAATTAATCCAAAATCATAGATTACTGCTGAAATTTGAATTGACAGTTATTTGCGTTAAATATACGCAAAACATGATATTTTACGTTACATGTGGATCAGAAGTCATTAGAATATCGTAAAATTGCATATTAACCACATTAAGTGGATTAACAGCGTTGAAGATTAGCGCCAATTCTTGGATTACGGCTAAAATGTTGACCAAATTAGCTGAGAGATTAGAACAAAAAAAGAAAAAAAACGATATCGTGCCGCTCACGACACACATAATTTCGTCGGTCATGATTAAACCTGCCAAAGGTAAGTGTTGACAAAGTGCTTGGCCTGATATCCTCATCATGGAAGCGAGGGTCGTGCCATCGAGTGAATTGACGTTAAATTTTACGACAATGAATTTCACTGCATGCGATTGTTATCAGAGAATATTGTCACTATTCAACACGTTGCCTTCGTATGAATGCTTCTAGTTAAGTTGTTCCATAAAGGGTGCCGAATTCTAACGCGGCGACAGTATCGTGTTTTGAAGTTTGACACTCTTTATTATTTCCACTCTCTCTCTGTACTCGGATTAATGGTACCTAGATGCTCCAATAATTCGAATAAAAGAATTTTCTGTAACCACAAATGAAATGAGTATTGGTGCACGGGTAAACCATTATGCAACACTGGATAATTGGTGCACCGGTGGCCTAATGCGTGGGCAAGGGTGATTTTGTATATAAGTTACATATATAACTTAAGTGCATAACTTATGAGGCACGCCGACATAATTGTAATTATCGTGAAAGTTTCAAGGCTACTACTACTTATTGCAGAGTATTTTTTTAAATTGCCTTTTGTTTTTCAGCGAAACATAATAGGAGTAAAATATTTTAAAAATGAAAATAAGATTGGAGCACCTGTTTTGGGTCGGTAAATATTTCTGTGAGCAATTATTCGGGCCACGTTAGTTATAATTTTTCCAAATTCTGATCACAAGCGAATACAACCTCGAGTTTTTTCTTACATTCTCAACCTAAATTATTGAACATAATCTCTAGTATTTCGGTTAATGTACAGAAAATATGTTTAAATTTACACATAACTGAAGAAAAGCACTTCTTTATTCAGGTATTTGAGCTCGGCCGTATACATGCCCGTATACGCGGCCGAATACATGATCGTATGCATGGCTATATGCGTGGACATATACATGGCCGTACGCATGGGGGTATTGAAAATTGATCTCGAAAGCTCAGATTTAAAGAAAAAATTAAGCGTTTTAATTCGAATTTGAAATACGCTTGTATGTGCCATTAACTTTTCAAATCGGTACTTTTTATTGCGACCGTTAAAGCCCCGCAATGATCTCAAAAGTTCATTCCTATGGAAGGCCGGAAAAACAGCCTCGCTCAGTTCTGGGAACTGAGGTCGAGACAGTACGCTTTTCCCCCATAATTTAGGGACACAAAATACATTCGAGCATCCGCCACTCCTCGCGCCGAGAGCAGTGCCCATCATCCGCACGGCGAGTGCAACACAACTCCCATATTCTAGAAACTAGCGTCCACCATTAGCATTGAGGTCCATTTCCGCTCCTTGCAACCAGACCCCTGGCAGGCCAAAGGCTGTGCGGTATCCATGATACCGATTATACACGAGGTCTGCGCTGGCGCTCCCACTAATGGGTTGCAAGTTGGAGATTAGCATCAAAGTCCCCACTTTAATGGGCTCGTAGAGACGGTAATCCAAAGGCTCCCGTTTTTAGGGGGAGCTCAAACTGCGCGAGGATTGTTCATAAGCCGCCAGCCACTTTCAATAATGTGTCCCTTGCATTTTCTTGCGCTCTATGTTTAATATACGTAATCATGTGAAATGTTTTCGCTACATCATTGCAGGAAAAATATTAAAACTTCCCTCGCTTTATGATAAAGCAAATGTTTCTATTCGGAGCCTCTCGCTTGAATTTATCCGAATAGAATTTTGAGCGGAAGGAATAATAGGAATGAGATGCATATAATGTCTTATATTTTAGAATCACGGCTCATTTGAGTGATACTTTTGAAAAACTCCCACAAGCATTCACTAAAATATCTCGAACGTCAGACTGAAAAACAAAAAACTCATCGTAAATCTCATCACTCATAACTCAGGGCTGAAGCAAAACCATGGCGACTAAATCCGAGAGAACTCGGTTTTTGTTTGGACGAAAAGCTCAGCTCTGAACTTATTGCTTACGACCTCATGGAAGTACTGCGTTTGTGAACGTCCCGGGGCCAGACGGGCAGAACTCTGTGGCACGCTTCCAAGGAAGACGTTCCCTCGTTAGGACAAATGGGCAAAATGATTTCTTCGAGCGGTGCCGACGACGGCGCTTAATTTCCCAGGAAATTAGAGCTTTTAAGACTTCATTTGTAATACGCGAGCGATGGCGGAGTGTGTATGTAGGTTACACGGGTACGATGACTTGAATGAATAGTAGGTTTTACGTAGTATTGTGGTAGGAGGAAACGAGGGCGTACGTAGTATTGTGGCAGGAGGAAACGAGGGGCGTACGTAGTATTGAGGCAGGAGGAAACGAAGG
>VOMN01078052.1:0-18386 GCA_014899125.1 Orchestia grillus | reverse complement strand
TGGGGCAGACAAATGGCGATGAAAAATTATTACAAATTCTACGAGGAGAACAAGCTACTTGGCAATCTGATGCATTGGATTTAAATTTTCTGGATTGTATTTGAACCTTGTCTGCTGCAGGTTCCAAATTTTTAAAATTTGGTTGCTTCTCTCTAGACGATGCGCGCAGAGTTACTGCTACGAAACAAAAACAGAAACGTCGACACACGCGTCTATCTTCGCGAATAAAGAGTATATTGCTTCTTAAAAAAACTCATGATAATTATTCAGTTTAATTGATTATGAGGGGCTACTGAGTACCCCAATGATTGTGCGGTTTCGTCCCGCAAACACGCATCACTGAAAAAGAATAAAGCGCGTTTAAAGTCGTAATACGTATGCCTTTAACTCTTCAAAATATTAGCATCATTGCCGGGACAATAAATGCATGAAAATTATTACGAATAATTTCGTACAAAATTGAGTCAATTACGATTTTGATATCATCAAATGCAGCTCATTGAAATCGATTGTCAACGAGTAGAAGATTGAAACGAGCCGTAATTCTATTCAGGATGGAAATGACGCAATGTGACAATTTTGTGTCGTATAGGTTCATGAGTACTTCAAAGCTCCTGAGTCCGCCTATTGTCATGGAGTGAAAACACAACTCATGTTATTCCTGTGGGTTTCCTATGAAATTGATGCTTCCAGTCTGCGCACTCTGGATGGCGCTCGAAAGTCACAGATTTATTGAGGCGATTTATTCAACGAATCGGGTTGGTATTCCATCGAAAATGATTTCTTTTAGTCATATTTACGTCGTGAAATCAATGCACGGTGTTAATGACTCAAGGTAATAATACGAACGCCTAGAATACTTTTCTGTACGTGTGCTAAATTAGTAATCTTGTACAATTCACCCCAACAGCCTTGTAGCTAATTAGGGCCCACAAGTCGGGTATATTCTTATTCTAGTTCATTCTGTCATGTCTGACTTCATTGTGAAATTGTATTGGATGCGAATTACTTGTGGAAAATTAATGTTTCAAGTGTTCATTGTTGTTCATACTGTACATAGGTTCGATTTCCCTGACTTTTGCCAGTTAGACATGCAAATCAATCGGGCGCAAATCCTTCGCCAGTTAGACATGCAAATCAACCTGTTGTCAATTTTAGGCTGTAAGTCGAGCTCAAATTACCGCAGCTTTTCATTATCTCCAAGTTACTCGCAGCTCACGTGAAACGAGCTGTAAAGTTGAAGGCGTCTCGAGAATTTCGCGACGGATCCTGAGATTTCCTGGGCTGTTCTTTCCCTTTTCTACCTGCCCGTGTTGGGTACGAGCGAGCCCGGTCATCTTTTCCGTTACGTTTGTCAAGGCCCGAGCCGTGTCCGTTATGTGCGTGAGTAAGTACGGAACGTACACTCCGTACTCCAGAAAAGGCAGCCTGTGAATTATGTGCCAAACGTCCATGTTGTGCTGGGGCCTGCATCTCTGCGCGTCCCGGCTTTATTCGTCGGTGACAAAATTTAAACATGAAATGTAATGAAAAACACGTCGTGAGTTTACGTTGCGCAAATGTGCGACCCGTGAATCCCCGGTGGAAAGTCATTTTAGTTTACAATTACCAAACTTCACACTATCAAGAATCAAAACGACAAAACCGTAGCTAATTTAACAATAACGATCATTCAATCAACGGTATAAGAAAGTAAAATAAAAGCAAATAATAAATAACTTTTTACGAATCATTTATGTTCAATGTAACTAAGCTATCCTCGGTGAGATACATACATGCATGACTCACAGCGAGAGCAGCAGCAGCATTTTGCATGTGGTCATCCAAACTGACCCGCGCCCTGATATATTTCGGTTCGACCAGAGATAAAGCACAGATTCGTCGTAGGCCTCACTGAGAAAAGAGAAGCATTCTCTCAGAAAATCAACGCAGAATAAGCACGATCATTTCTGTACGGATGTTTCGTTGTTTTCATAAATCTTTCTACTCTCGAGACACATGATTTACTCAGAATTAAGTCATAATTTGTAGCTCGTTAGCCTTCGCAGAACCGTAACCCACCTCAGGGCTAAGTCAGACAGCGTGGAGAGAGAGAGAGAGATGTGGGATGCGCTTAGGCCTCGTTAGCTGCCCCGTGTTTCCTACAGAGCCGATAGTAGCACAGAAAACATAACCCTACCCACATACACACTTCCCTACCCACATACACACATGCCTACCCACATACACACTTGCCTACCCACATACACACATACCTACCCACATACACACATGACTACCCACATACACACTGCCTACCCACATACATACACATAGGCATACCCAAATTTATCCAGGCCGCGTGTACGACAGCATGAAAAGTCCTGTTTGTATTTATTAAGACAGTACTGAGCGATGGGTCTCAATGAATCTATTACAGATGCATTAACACCCGACAAATGACTCCTGATTAAAGAAACAAATTATTTATACGATTTGAGTGTCAGGGTATTAATGTCACAGTAAGTAAAATTTTTGGCTCCCTGCTTTAACGAGCTTAGTTTTAGCCATCTGGTACAAATGTAGTCACCCGTATTTATCAAAGTTATTATGCATGTACGTAGAATGAAAAGCATTCACTGCAGTAGAAGAGTGTGCAAATTCTATTGTTGCATCTTGATACCGTTTATTAACAAGAATCATTGATTTTTAATTGATCAAATTTAAATGCACCAAGTGAATCCACAGTGTACTGCTCTACATTAAAGTATCCCCGTTAAGTGAGGAGTGACTTTTAGAATGTTTTGAATATATGTTTTTTTCACCCAAGTAAACTGAGCCTTGCTCACGAAACTTTCCCGTGATGCGGTGTAGCAAGAATTTATTTACATAGCATTCATGAAACTTAAATTAAAATAATTATTCGTACTTTCATCTCTGCATTAATCTTTTATTCATAAGTATTTCAAGCAAATTTTTCGAATAAATCAGAATGTATTGCAGAAGCGTCACTAACATCCGCAGAGTGTGTGGCCCACTATTCCTTGATTGTTTAACGTTCGAGCAATCTTTTGGAATTTGTAACTTTCCACAAACGTGAATATATCCATATTACTTCAGCTTACGTTTTGTTAGCACTTAGATATCATAACGACGATAACTTCCATGTCTACAACGCAAGAGCGAAACGCTTTGTGGTTCGGTGCTAATTATTTGGTATACATCGTTTTGTAAAAGAACATTGTTTGCAAATGATAGCGATAGAATATCTTAATTTGATCGAAAATAATTTCAAGTAAAATGTACCAATTTACTTTCTTAAGCGTGTCTTTTTCAAGATAAATAGGGGAATGCGTGAAAAAATGGCATGCCGTCTATCAGGTTGCTTACATCTTCAGAGATTTTTAAAGACTCGTGATTCCGGAGACTGTGTCTGGGCTTCAGCGATAATACCCACTGTGTGGAGCTGAGTGTGGATTTTAGGAATAGCTGACATGATGGAATATTTCTCCTCATTCTCATAAAATAAGAGCTACAACTCCGGCGTTCGAGAGTTTTAAAACGCCACGTGACGTGTGCTACGGAATGGTCAGCCCTCATAAGCTCTAGTCACGTGATGTCGAAATGCTCTATTGTCATCATGTTGTCTCGTTCACGTTCAGCATTTAAATTGACTTCCAAACGAAAGTTTAAGTAAGTAGGATTTTGAACACAATCTGAAATTTCTGTAAAATTAACTGTGGGATCCATAGCTGGTATACATACAGGGTGAGGCAGGAACGATTCCTACATTTCATAGGAAGTTTGACAATGAATCATAAAAAAAATATTAATTTTCCAAATTTACAAACGAAGTACTTATTTCACAGAAATTTCAAAAATTATATTGCCCAAATGGCGGCATTGACAGCTGATGGACATTAACTTTGGAGCCCATTGAAATATGGAAGTTATATCAGCTCAGTTGTTTAATTCTTTTGAAAAAATATGTACGCGCTAGCATGACATCCGTCCACAAATTTAAGCTGGAAGGTGAGCAATTCTAAAATTCGTATAAAAATTCTAATCATTTCAGTTGTCCTGTTTTCTTCGAAAATTGTTGGGTCTTTCGATATTTATGCGTGTTTTTGAAATTTGAAGACTGTATTTAACATTTGTGCCGGCTTATTGCGATATTATGGAGAAATGTGAACAAAAGTAAATGTAGTTCTATTAATAGCTTTAAACTTTCCGATAACTTAATGAGGGAAGTAGCCGAATTCACTGAATGGAATGGACCGAATGGAAGGCGTTCGGCTTCACTTCTTTTCAATTTCTTTAGGGGCTTAGGGGGAATGGAGGGGGCTGAAAGTCTATAAGCCTAACTCCCTAAATGTTTTTCTAAGCCTCATTTGGAGTCGAGCTACGACCCTGAGTGCAGAGTACCTGTTCCACTCGATTTTAATTTTCTGTTGAAGAAGGACTCTAGACCTTGTTTCCCCCATAAACGTTCTCAGGGAGCTAAGTCGATTGTACTACCAAGTTCTTCATTTTTTAAATGGATTTAGAAACTCTTGCATTTCTTAGTACGCTCCTTGTATTAATTTATAACGTTTGGGGTAGTATTATTAACTTTGTAATTGCACTCCTAGAAGTTTCAGATAACTGAAATTTTTGTAAATATTTATAACCAATATTTACTCTAACGTTCTTTAAGTACTAAACAGATATGCAGATATTAGAAACGAGAGCATACGCTCAGAGTAGTTACAGTTACATTAACATAGGTAAAGTAACCATTGTAACATTGTCATGTAATCCTGTCGTCAGTGTATTTTAATTATTCGAACAAAATATGTATGAAATAAAATGAAATAAGTACAATTATATGACACTCAATAAAATACTATGCTGACTTCTTACTAATATATTTCCGACAACATGATGAAATAGTACAATTGACCCAACTGTATATATGAAAAGCTGAAAAAAGCTTTGTACCATCAAAATGACAGCACAGGTTTTCGCTCAAGTTCGCCTTGTGCCACATTTTAACGAATAAATTGTGGCGAATTTTTTTCGAAAAAGCTTTTGTTCCGAAAAATATTGTTTACATGCAACTGATGCTGCCACTATATGTTTCATAATTGCCCTTCAAGGCGTTTGACGTTTCCTTTGTAACCAGCGACTGCGCAGAAGCGTTGCTAACTTGAGTGAGTCTTTAGTCTGGTACGTTCTGTAGTCAGCTGATCAACGTAAAGCTAGCACGATGAGGTGGATATACAAAGAAGAAAATCCTTTCGAGAAGAGGAAAGCTGAAGGAGAAAAAATTAGAAAGAAATACCCCGAGCGCGTACCAGTGAGTATTTTCTGCTATATTGTTTTAATAGTTCGCTGGAATAGTCTCCATTGAGAATGATCAATTTAACGTAACTTGATGTGGTGGACTAATGACGGAAGTTATGGGATAGCTAAAAGCTGATAGCTTGAAAAAGCATGAATGTAGGACAAAGTCCATAGTATGCATTTCGTCATTTACAATTCTTCGTCAATTATGAAGTAGCGTAATTTAGGCGCTGCGACATATTGGTGTGTTATTTACTTAAAACTTGTAGCATTGCGCTCACGTTATAAGAGTTGAATGGCTATAAAGGTCAATAATAATTCTATTATTCTAGCCTTGAGCGTTTGTTTGTAAAAGTGAGGATCCTGTAAATTACCAAATTGTTAGCTAATATCATTGAAAGTTACGCATTTCATTATCGTGACATGGGTAACAAAGTTCAAAATTCGTCAACATGTAATACTTCACTCTGATAAAGTAGCCTGTGTATTATTAAGCAACCAGTCAGGTCGAGTTTCAAAACTAGCCTGTTTTATTATGAGACTTTTAATATCGAGGAAATCGGTTGTGCATTGCATTGTTTGCTGGTTTTGATTTGTTCTCACTAACCTCAATGCATAGATCTTAATCTCGTTTGTACACTCATTCCCAGAGCTGACCCAGTTTGGCCAGCATTGGCCATAGGTTAATGTGTCAAATGAGCATATATAAATAGGCCTGCTGTGTGTTATAATGGCTTCCATAGATATTATATAGTTATGAAAGAAAGCATTAATGCATTATAATGGCTTCTGTAGATATTATATGGTTATGAAGGAAAACATTCATTAATTATAATGACTGTTGTAGATATTATATGGTTATAAAGGAAAACATTATTGTATTATAATGGCTTCCATAGATATTATATGTTTATAAAGGAAAACATTGATGTATTATATTAACTTCCATAGATACTATGTGATTATTAATGAAAATGATAATACATGATAATGGTTTCCATAGATATTCTATGGGTATAAAGGAAAACAGATTAACAAAAGGACCTTAGTGTATTCCAAAACCTTGTCTTTGGCAATGACATTGGAAATGTTTTTGTAGCAGTTTTAGATGGCATTGAAGTATGAATGTGAAAAAGTATCTTTTTCATATTTTTTTTGCCTTAAACTATTCCTTAAAAATCAGTCGTAAAATTTTCCTAAACAAAATCAGTCATTATACTAGTCTTGATGTCTACATAAACTAATGGACATTAGGCAAACTGGATGTTTTTCTGAACATATTCATGATTAAAACAAAATAACTGAGATTAAAATTATTGCAGTTTTTTTTCTCTTTGAATTTTCATAATGTAAAAATTCAATCCTTATATTCAAGTAAAAGCAATGAGTTGAGAAACTTTAGTAGTATTTTTGGAAAGCACCTGTAGATTTATAAAGTTGGATTAATACTTGAAATTTTACAGCTACTGGATGTGAAAAGGATAAATTTTTCAGGTATGAATTTTTCAGGTATAAATTTTTCAGGTATAAATTTTGTTAAAATAGGCTTAGCTGTGTGTTTGTAGTAATCCTATTCAGAACTCTGCTCTGTAGATATAACCAAGGAAATAAAAACTGGCTATTGTCATTCATGTGGATATTATGTTATGTGAAATATTTTTATTGTGGAGCAAATAAAAACCTTCACCCACTTTTAAAATAATTTTTGCTTTTCATTTTCATCTGTTTGTGTGTCAGAATTTACATATGTTAGAGTTAGAATCTTACTGACTTTTTTGTACAGAGCTAATTACAGTTGTATCATAGAAACAATTTGAACTGAAAAGGGTTGAGTACTATTTTAGGTGTATAAATTCATCTGGGAATCTCCAGACAAAATTTGGTCATCTGCATGAGTCTGTTATGTACAAAGGGGGTGTCAACTTTAATTTTTTAAATGTTTTTTAAAATCTGCACCTTTCTGAGCCCACAAAAGATGCACTGTAATATTGCTAAAAATTACAATAATGCAAGAAAGCTACTCAGAAAGTCCGCTTGAAAAGGCAAATCAAACTTGCTGAGTAAATATTTTCATTACACACCAACTCCATGGATCTGCTAAATAGATCATTTGCACTTCTGATCTTTATCAAGAAATAACTTCTGAAGGGATTTTTCTTAGTATCAGTCTATGAAAGCACCTATGTCAAATGTTTCACATTCAGTTACAAGAGACTTGTTGCTTTGAATTATTTTAACACCTACACTTTGTGATAGGATAAGAAATGTGATAGTATAAGAAAAGAGATATCAGCAGGCTTGATTCAAAGTTACATTGTACTGTAACATTTTGTTGTTGAGATAAGGAAGGACTGAGTTAAGAAACACATATTCTGAAGAGTTTAACTTGAAAGCCTTAAGTGCAAGTGACCTACTTAGTGTGCAAAGCTCGTCAGCCATGTTGGTACCGTGTGGACACAATCTTAATACTCGTGTAAGACTATGGCTGCATCTCTTGTCTGCTCTTTTTTATGGTTTGTGAGTTTATGCAGATGTAGTACTTACCATGACATGCAACTAATGCTAAGATTCAACTGTGGAATTTGTTCAGTAAGCATTATACTCTAACTGGGTAATTTCAAGGCTTTTTAAGTATGAAAGTTTTTTACCCACCGCTCATACTGCTTCAGTAATATTTGAGTTGTTTTCTTAGCACTTGAATTTTTGTGGTGCTGCTGGGTATTTGTGTTTTAAATTATTTTCACTTGGATGTATCTACTTCTCTTTCTACCAATTGTTATGCAAATTGTATTCATTGTATATGCCAAGTGTGCATACTTCATCATAAAATTGTACTGGAGGATCAGTTTTCAGATTATAAGCTAAATATAGTTCTATGGTTGCACCTTTGTATACTTTTAGATTAGTTTGGTGACAGTGTTTTGGTTCTCTTCGGTTCTCACCATTTCATAAGCAAGGAAAATATACCCTTCATGTATTGTTTGAAGCATCTAGTCCATCCTGTAAAATATATCATCTATGCTACAGTTAAATTCCTCTTTTCCATACATTAATTTCTCAGATAAAATTCATAACCATAATTCTAAAATTTAGTTTGTTTGCAGTTTCCTTTTTAGTATTTTTTGATGGATTCAAAATTAAAGCTACAGAGAGAGTTAGTTGTCCAAGAGATAAGAGATGCTTGTAATGATGTGAGCATTCCAACCTCTGCTGCTGGAGCAACCTCAGCTGTAATTAGGTGGTTTCTACAAGAACTAGGGGTTATACTTATTAATCGCCAGAAATGCAAGGTTAGAGTTGATGAGCTTGCGGAAGCCATGAGGGAGCTCAACACAAGTGGCAATCATGCATACTTTACTGAGGGTCATTACAAGGACCATAACTCAAAAACTGTCAGGCAATCCTACAGCCAAAAAATGATAGAACTTATGCCAAATCATGTCCCTGTGAGTATTAACGGTTTAAAATTTTCTTTTGTAGTGCTGTAGTAATGTTATAACAAGGTTATAACTAACCTTGTAGTAATGCTGTGGCTTACACTATTGAAATTATTTCTTGCTCTGTATCCTGTGTGATGTGTAGGCAATTTGATGATTTTGTGCTTAATGTAGAATGTAGGGCATGAGGCATTGTCAAGATGTGTTCAGGTTAGATTGTAGAAATATATTTCCTCAAATTCTGTACTAAAATTCTTCCTGGTAATATAATTAGACTTTGATGCAGAAGTTATTCTGTGAAGTGCTGTTTTCAATTATGTGTTATGAACCCTTTGCTGCACAATTTATTTTGAGTGCTGAACAATAATAATGCTTTGTTGATTGTTGCAGAAGAAATATATTGTGTAACAAACCATATCAAGCAAGATATGGAGTGCAACACTGGGTCAAAAAATGAATGGCACTTGTGCAAAGACAGAAAAGTACCCATTACTTTAAAATGGTATTTTAACATGTGAAGTTTGTTGAATTTAGGTTGACTTGTGCAGCAATGAATGGCATTGAAGTAATGTCTGGTAACTTATATGTAGCTGATACTTTCATGGCTTCTGATCATTCAGCTGTCAATAATGTAGAACATGAACATGTGCCAAAATTTGCCCAGCAGATGGTATTGTTTTAGGGAATGGAATGTGACATTGCTTGGTTAGTTCATCTGAAATTTAATTACTGTTAGCCATCTAATTATGAGAGGTCAAATTACATCACATTTTTGCTATTGGGCTGATCTTGAAAACTTATTCAATCCACTTTCTCTACCTATATCATTCAAGATGAAATACTACATGCATATGCTTTTTCTGCTCTCTGTATCACTCTTGTCTACTGATGATTGGCTTAAGCTGAAAGTAGTTTGTGACTGTAACTCCCAAGTTTCATATATTGGTTGTTCATAAGTTAGGAGTGATTGAGTTGTAAGATGTAGTACTCATGACCAAAGTTATTCCATGATTGAAGGAAGTTTCTGAGGAATATCCAGAGTTCATTATGAGCACATAAAAATCAGTCTCTGTCATTAATAAAGTCAAAGCTGTGTCAACTTAGTGAAAAGTGAGCAAAGCTTTTTCCCTGTCTCATCCTAATAATATTTGTGCATTCTGTAGATAAACTTGTACTTATGACAAGTCTGTTCCCTTTTATGAAATATACAGAGTTTTTGAACATGAAAGCAGCAATATGAGATTGATACGAGACCTAGTTTTTAGAAATGCCAGGTTAAGATGAAGTACTCGAGAACATAATGAAGTCCATAGTTCAAAGCCAAAACTTGGTTCATTTTGGTCTTTTTCATCTGGTAATTATGTGTGTGTCTATGCATATTTTAGTTCTCTAGGCTGTGTATAGCATTATATATACAGCTATAAGCCATTTCCATTGATACATGTATGCATGAAGCAGAACTAGTTTAGTTGGAAGTGCACATTTTAGCATTTAGGTAGAAATGGCATACTGAAATGTACTTGTGACACTAGTTACTGAGTAGCAGTAGTAGCATTCATCTCAAGAGATTGCTGTGCAGAATTGTGTGATGTGTAGTTCTGAGTAATACTACTTTTCTAAAAAAAATTTGTTTATAGCGAATTGAAGAAAGGGAGCACTCGTATCTACAGAGTAGGAGGGAAGCTTTGGAAATACTATGTACAATCAAATACCAGTAATTGCAATAAATTTAAGATGTTGAACAGTTTGTGGATGTATTTTTGAAGGGGTTTTGTGCATGCCTGCTTGTTTTGAAATTCTTCTCTGACGTTACTTAGGTTATAAGATAATGCAATGGAAAACAACCACTCTGAAAGTTGTTCAAAAACAAGGTCTCTTTAATTACTCAGATTTTTTAGTGTTTAATTACCAGATTGATTCCAGCTGCATCTTTGATGTTATTAATGAGTTTTGATGTTGCAATTAAAAATATTGAAAGGGACTGAAAACTGAATTTTTGACTATTATGAATACATTCATAAGCCATCAATGTAAGAAATTTCTTTTCCAGTTCACATTTTGCTATTTTTCTGCAAAGGGTTATTTTTATCAAATGGTTTTTTAGTTGCAGCGTGGTGTCATTGTTTGATATGAAATATTTCATTTAGCTCAGATGTTCTAACACCATCAGTAGCATAATTTTTGTTTCCTCTTATGCATAAGATTAACAACTTCCCTCATAGGTTGATGTTAACCCTCAGATGATGAAACAGTTTGTGTTCATTTTTGGACGAGACAAATTATTTCTACACTAATTCATGCATTTTTTCCTTTGAGTACTTCCATCCAGAAAGTAATCATGAGCTGTATAGGATACAACTATCAACTGGCATGCAGTGGCCTGCCTTCAGAGGGCATTGAACCATTAAGCAATGAGCAAACCCACCAGTGTATTGCTGATGCCATAAGCGAGGCTGTCCAGGACTCGCATAGCCCCTTTGGTGGTGTGACTGGTGATGGCAATGAGCATAGAAAGTCGGATGAAGGCTGCTCTGCCCCAACAAAAATAGAGAGTGCTTGTGGAGCAGGTTCTCCTCGTAATATGGATGATCAGAAGGGTATGCTCTGTGCAAATCAGTCCAAAGAAGACAATGCTAAGCCCAAGTGGGTCTTGAAGAATCTACCTCAAAAGCTTAAAAAAGTGAAATCATTAAAAAAACATGCCGAGAACCTAGGCAACACCTATTATGGCAAATACAAGGAAGATCACAGTTTAGAAGAGAGACGATATGAAAGTGAGAAGGCAATGTTATCAAAGCCGGGTAGAGTTCCTGTGAGTATTTCTGTGTCTCCCTAAGCTGTAGCTGCAGTATTTCATTAGGCAGTTGCTATTGTGTTTGTTGGGTCTTATGTATTTGCTGCATTTCTAAATTCCTTCTCTTGTAAACGTATTGAAAATATTTAGTCATGAAATGTAAGTTAGATTTAATTTTTCATTTACACCGTCTTGGTTATTTGTTTTGTTTGTTTTGAGACGCTGTGTGCTTACTGTACTTCTAGTTTTCTTCCAATGCTAGCTTTGTCTACTAAATTTTTTGTGTTGCAGTAGTTCCTTGGCATACTTGAAGTATAATGACTTCATTGAAATGTTGCTCAGTTTTTTATTCCTGAACTTCATTGAAAGCTTAATCTTTGGGATCTTATTCAGTTGTGGTTAGTTAGCAATTAATTCAGGAGAGAGTGTACAGTGTCCAGGGTTGAACACTTTGAAGAGATAGTGCTTGAAAAATTGTCTTAATTTGTATATAAGAGTGGTTGTAGTCTCACCTCCTGTAGGACTATTTTGTACACTTTTGTTTGCTGTGGTAGTTTTATTTTAGTTTGCATTTCAGCAATATTAGTTCAGAAATATGTCCGTGAATGGTATAACTAGCTAAAAGAATTTGTTCAATAGTAGAATCTTGTGTTGAAGGTGTGAAACAAAATTAGGCGGTGGCCATATGTTTTCTGGGTGATATTTCTTTGCGATATGAATTTCATTGATAGTTTACACTTTTTTAACACATTCGTTAGTTATTTCCATTGAACAGTTGCCATTTTGCGATCTTATTTTCGCGACTGAAGTGCTCTAGCTATTATTTTGAGTATGACCCGTTTCTAATCCCGAAGATATGTTCAAGAGAAACTATGGTACCCTAATGAACCCTTTGATTAGATTTCAGCATTTGTAATTTTTTATGTGTTGGTACCTCGGCAGTAGCGTGGGGCACAAATCCTGTACATTTGAGCTACAAGAAAAGCATTACATGAACACGAGCATATTAGAAAATGTAACAATTACCGTTAGTGTAATTTTTCAACGGAAGTTGGAAGCTAGGAATTGTATTGAAATACCCCGGATTACAGCGCATGCACACTTAATCAAGGGAAGTTGCAGTTCAGTTTAGGCACGCCTCGACAATTTTGAATGTCCCTTCGGACTCAACTGCACGAGCTCATAGCTCATACTGAAATTTGTGTCAACACTCTTCACTTAACCAGTTTAAATTATTGTAAAATGGAGGTATTTACATTAGAGCCGCGAATGCAACCCCTTGTGAGGAGGTTGAGCTGGCAACACTAACACGGGTTGTGTGAGCAGGTGATCGTGGAGCGCGCTGCCAGGTCCAGGATCGGTGACCTGGACAAGAAGAAGTACCTCGTGCCCAGCGACCTCACCGTCGGCCAGTTCTATTTCCTCATCCGCAAGCGCGTCCACCTCAAGCCTGAGGAAGCTCTCTTCTTCTTCGTCAACAACGTCATCCCACCCACCTCCTCCACCATGGGGGCGCTCTACCAGGTCTCTTATTTAAGCATTTCACTCATTTTATTCACATTTGTCGTTGGAGATAATTTCTGACATTTTAAATTTTCTTTTATTGTTGCTCGGATTTTTTGGCTTGACTTTTATGTACAATTTTTATTTTTCGGTAACGCAACTTTGTTTTTTTCTTGGTTGCACTTTGTTCATAGTACGGTCCTCTCCCCCTGCGGTTTTTTTATGCATAGATTGTGTTTAAAGGTGAACACACAAGTCCTTGCCGATGTTTCTTATTTAGGTTTTTTTGATGACAGAAACATTTATAACATCGTTTTGCAAACTACGAAGTAATCAATGTGTGTGCATTCGATGCCTAGCTGTTCTACCCTGCGTTAGTCTCATTGAATGTTTTGTGGTCCATTTGGGATGAGTTCAGTGTTATTCCTACGTAGTTTCCTAACTAACCTCGTTTGAAAACTCCAGCTCACTAACGCAGGGCTCATACCTAAAGCTAATCTCCATTTGTGGGCAAGTGCAGTCTGTGGTTGAAGCACACTCGACTTGCGCTGCAGTGTCTCACTCTTTTGGCATTTTTCTCGTATGAACTTTCGGTGAAAGAGGAAACTTTTTTAATTTTATCCACTTCGTGCCATTTTCACGTGCATAAAAAGTTGTTAGCACTTCGTTCGAACTCATTTATAAATCGTAGTTTAGTGCCAATTTGTTGACTTGCTCTAATGTTTAATTCATTCTGTTGTGCAGGAACACAAGGAGGAGGACAATTTCCTGTACATCGCGTACAGCGACGAAAGCGTTTACGGCTGCTAGACCTTCTTAGATTATTGAATAACGTTAATACGACCGCGGGAATATTATTGGACCATATCCAGACGGACGATAAATCCTGCTTGCGTATTAGTTTTGTACAGGCCTTTATCTGTTCGATGGGTTGTGCTCGAGGAACAACATAGGTCTGCCTACCAGTGCGCGTTCAGGTATTTAGTCAAGTATTGTCACTTCTCTTGTATGTGGGCTGACGGTCAAAGTGCGCGTGAACGGTCATGAGCTGTGTCTGGATTGACGTGGGAAGCGCGGTACATTTCATCAAATTTCCAGTGTACAGCTCTCAGTCGAGGCGTTTCCTTCCCTTGTTGATGACCTGGGCGTCTGGTGTACAATTTACGTGGTCATTGTTCAATTCGTTCTTGCGTACTTTGTTCTGTTCTTGAAATTCTTCACTGGAAGTGGAGTGTGTAGGCTCGTTTTCATGAACTTTGCTCGTGAAAGGGGAACTAGGGTATTTTCGTCACGAATGAATATCAGGAATGAAAGGGGAACTAAGGTATTTACGTCGCGAATGAATATCGCTAGTGGGTGTAGAATTGGCAAGGGTTGAATTTTCTGCCTGGAAACAAGGCATTGCTCATGGCTTCACTACGCTGGCGATTGAAGCAATTAACCACTGAATATTTGAGTGCTGAAACTGCATTTAGTCAATCAGTTTTGCATGGACAACCTTGGGTTGGGCGTCGAGTTTTGTCTGTGTACGGATGTTTGCAGGAGGTCGTCGGTTTGTGATATATCTTAAGGTTGCCACCTCTCTTCTATACCGGGGCTTGTACGTACGAACATAATCTCCTAAGCAGCATAGCTTTAATTAATGAGTTTAAGAACACGCATTTCATTGTGGAATTTTTCAGTCGATTGCCTGCGTCAAGAACTTAGTGCAATTAGTTCTTTGAAGTAACACTCCTGGAAATTTCAAGGGTTTCACATTTAAAATCTATCTTTCGATGGACCTCTGCTTGTATTTGTTAGCGGTGTTTCCGGGGTTCGGAATTGAAAAGAAGTGCGTGGTCCTTCACTGAGAATTGCTTGTAGCGGAAGAATGCGACTGGTCTTCATGTTTTGTTTGGTGTGTTATCCTTGAAGGCTTTTGGACCGACCCTCTTCTATCCCCATTGAATTTCTGTTCATTGGGTCTCTATAGTTGATAAAACAACACACGCGTTGTGGACTTACTCTGATTTGTAAATGTATTTTCGTCTTTGATGTCAACAGATCTAAATACCGAGACCGTATTTAACTTTCAACCCAATGCATGACCGAAGTTCAGGTTTCTTTGATTAAACTGAAAATAATTCTAAATTTGTATTCCTTCTGTCTCTTCCCAAGCGTCTTCAAGTATTTCTAAGCATTGGTAACCATCTTTATTTAGTTCGACTGATGGTGGTCATTCCTAGGTTAATTATTCTTCGTGTTCAAGTATGAATAGTATCTTATTTTGAGGCTATGGTCTTAGAAATTAGATCTGAGTGCTTCTGAGCATCCCGTTTTTGGTTCCTATATCTGATTTTACCCATGAATGTGCTTGCAACTGATGAGTTCGCTGTGTATATTTATTCTCAGAAATAAACGGTAAACAACCTTCAATTATCAGCGATTCTTCCGAACGTCTTTATCTGTAGTCAATGAATAACCTTTCGCGCTCTACCTTCTTAAACTTGTGGTGTCGTTCAGTAACGATAGTTTTCTGCTTTTGCTTACTTATTTGCGTGAGTCAAATACAAGTTTGTTTTATCAGAAATTTTACCAGATACTGCTTCAGTTTTTCTTTGCTGTACTTGGTATCTTGCATTTATAAGCCATTTTACTTTCGTGTTCTCCAAATCCTTATTGTCTCGGCTTGCTTAGCGCTGCACTGGTCTCTGCCTCGTAGCATCGCCGTCTCCCGACCCGCGTTGAACGTGTTCTATTTTTGATCTTTTCCTCTCACTACATGGCACTTGGCTTTTATCCATCGTAGATGTACCATAATATATATTAAATATTTGTTAGTCGTGTTTGCTATGCTTCTCTTGAGGTCTACTGAACATCGAGCAGAACGCACCTAGCTATCACTATTTGCTGCTAGTGTTGGTGGGCTTAGTTGAAAAGTTGCCGTTGAGTTCGCCGTGTTCAAGCAGCGTATAGCTTAAGTTTTCTCTCGCCTGTAATCTTTATAAAATTCGAAATAGTAAGACATTATCTTATCCGAAATTTCTATTATGTAGAATCAAGCAGAAATTTAATCTCGGCAGTTTATGTGGATCACT
The DNA here is from genome assembly GCA_014899125.1 of Orchestia grillus. Lineage (NCBI taxonomy): Eukaryota > Metazoa > Arthropoda > Malacostraca > Amphipoda > Talitridae > Orchestia > Orchestia grillus. The sequence continues at coordinate 2,271 of VOMN01078052.1, read as the reverse complement.
TTCGATTTTTTGACCTACTTTCGTTGGGAAGTACATTGTTGGTGGGGCAACTATTATTACATCAACTACTCTGAATTCCGGCGAAGAAATAAACGTGAAATTCATCTAAATTCTGCAAATTTTTTGTACGTATGTTGGATGGCGTTGTGGGATTGTGATTTTCAGCTTGCAAATCGCCAATTGAATCATATTTTGTTTCATGAATTGATGAGCTGTCGCTGTAGCACGCATCCACCAGGTTCACACCTTAACCTGCTTCGTTGCGTAATAATCGGTTGCCTTTCTATTAAGCGGTGCACCATCATTATTTATTAATTAGTCATTATGTTAGTGCTGTATTCCTGAATGTACTCGCACTTCATGTGGCTTGGAAGATTTTGGCCCAGTTAATCGCGTTTTATTTTTAGTATTATGGAGATGAAATTATATTTTTTCGTTGGTTTACTACTCACTCGTGTCTGAAAATTGGTTCCTATTTTAGCATTGAAATTTAGGTTATGGTGAAATTTCTTTTAAGTAATAAATTTCCTGACAATTTTGCTTCTCATTGTCGCTTCCTTTGAATTCAACTTCCATGAGGAATGTATCCGTTAGGATTGGGAATTGAATAAAATAATTTGAGTAGGGAATTTTCATTCATTTTCAACCGTGAGAAAGTCAATTTTGATTAGGTTTTGTAGGTCTTTCAAGTTGATACGTCAACTAAAACTTGAGATTTTACTGGTACACTGATGATTATGCGACCCTCGATTACCGAAGGGGTTTTCCATTTATTAATGCTTTAATATGTACACCGCTCTATTTCTTGAACATTTTCAAGTTAATGTTCAACTTGCAGTGAACGCTTTCTTTTATTCCTCCATCATTCGTAATAAAGCGTGCATTGCCACACATGAAGTGATCTGTCTCAAAATCCATTAGTGGGCCATGGTGCATGAGCGATGCATCATAATATTCATCCATAATGCACCAAGATGGCCAATTCGGAAGCACAGGATAGGAAATAGGGCTCGGTTAAAGGCTTGCCGAATACTAGGGGGACTTGCACCCCTACCAGAGATACGGGACGAAAGAGTAGTGAATTCGGTCATTAATGAGTGGGATTGGCACGTTGCCTTGTTTATGCGATTATGAGAGTGCGACTAGTGCACGGATTGCAGAACCATTTCAAGAGGACGAGTCAGAATGCTTGGGAATTTTGGTCTGATTCTCATGACTGCGTATGAGTGGACGTGCTTCATCGCACCACGCGCCCATCCTCCATGAACTATCGTTAAGAGCTATTTAGCCTAGTCTTGCCGCATCAACTAACTCGTCACAACTCTGCCACCCTGCCTCTTCATCGTAGAACTGATCGACGATAAGAAATTCAGTCGGTGACGTACAGTTACTACAGTAATCATTGAACTTCCGTCTAATTTTCTGGTACGGGACTTTGAGGTGGTATCTGGTTTGGCGTCGTTAAAGCATAAGTGTTTTCTTTCCACTCAATAGCAGCAAATTGGATTGCTTATGATCAGGATATGCTCAACCTTAGCCGCTTTTTCTACGCTGAACTCTCATAAGATGTCAACGAATGAATTGCTTAAGCTCAAGACGGGAGGAAACAAACATTCAAATTTGGTGCGACGGCCCAAAAGTTATTGATGCTCACCAGAGTCTCTGTCACAAGCCATTGCCAAGTATGCAAAATTCAGGCTGTGNTTAAACGAAATCCCAGTGGTTTGCGAACCAAGTGTCTTAGTTGTCACCCGAGTACAAACAAGTATCCGCTAGACTGGTATTAGAGTCCACATCGTGTTCCAGTGATAATTCTACTAGTTTTTGGTCCCCAGGGGAAACTGACACGTTACCTCAGCTGTAGCTAGGACTTCGGATTTTCTGTCTTTCATGCTTACTTAAAAGTTCTTTCCATTTTCATGCCGTCTTTGCAGAAAATTCTACATCTTCTCTTCATCCTTCTTAACTTGCTGTTTCTATGCGCCGATAATCCTGTGTGAGAGCACACCTTGTACATAGATTCCCCTTTCTATTAAGTCCATTTTAAATAGTCACATCTCTATCGATGCGAGATTAGCCTGAGTTACTAAAGCGCTGCTGTCACTACTACTGATACTAAAGTTTTTAGGAATGACTTCCATACTGCATCTTAAAAGTAAGTCTTCGACTGAGTCGATGTTACACATCAGTTGACGTCTCTGAAATGAAGTGGAAGTTGAACAACTCGAATAAATTATCAACGCTAATTTTCCTGCGATGTTTCAAAACTCC